>JAECUM010033671.1:0-10452 GCA_016617855.1 Megalonaias nervosa
CTACCAGGATCCTTTCCTCCTCCGACACGGGTCGCAACCCACGGCAAACAGGTTGCCTCTACTTAGTCGCCTCTTACGACACGTAGCGAGGCACGGCGGACCAATTCTACAACCCCGGACCCGCAGGGGGAGTCCTAGATTTTCGTTCAAATAATAATAAATATTGCGACATGTACTGCGTTTTATATTTTCGATATTAAAATTGGTCTTCTATTATGTACGCACTCCTCGACATATAACTTTTTTCATAGGTTTATTATTTTCATGTTTTAATAGGTCTTTGAACAAATACTATCAAGTGCAACCTCTGAGTAACACGAGTCCTAACATTGCAACAACGTCCATTGACATACAAATAAGAGAGGCAAAGGGCAGTATAGTTCTAAATCGTTCCAATCAGCTACAATCTTTCTATATTCCCTTATCTCGCAAAGAACTTAGACACATTATTCTATGCTTCCATTTGTGCAGTTCAATAACGATTAGTTTCGGGATATTTGGATATCAAATATATGTTAATTTAAGGAATGAATTTAAGTTTTATACAACATTCATTGGATCTAACAAAACCTATCTTTCATATGTTCAAACGTTTCTTATTGATAAAATAATGTATTCCTCACCGCAACACACATAATGTCACATTAGGTATTAACATTGCAAGTACGGAAAAGATAATAAAGTTTTTGACTACTCTTGTTTCTTTCTAACTTTCTTGATTTCTTGCATCTGCTTTTTCTTCCTGTTTATTTCTATCCTTAACTTCAACTCTCAACGTAGAAGACAGAACTCAGTCGTAAACGTTTAACAATTCAATAGTTAACGTCACTTTTTGAGTAACATGTTGTCTAATGTATGGGTTGCTTTACCTTTACTTTTCCAACGTAAAGATTTACCATGTGTCTAACATAAAATGACTTGAAACTCTTTCCGATTTTCATCGGTTCTTCACTTAAAACGACCCTTTGTTGTCATGGGATACATACATTCGTTACTTTCATTCAAACCATTTCATTCTTCCTCATTTATGTGTGAAACAGATTTTTAGATGATTACCTTTGGAAGTAATCGAAATTTTGTGCAGGTGTTTTTCTTTTTTTTTTTGACCATATCATTCTTATCAAATATATTTTCATAAATCGGTTTCATTCCATTTTTGTTATGTAAATATTCCTATCGACACGTGCTTCATTACTTCTACCTTTTAATTTATCCATTTGCATGCATTTAAACCTTTGTCACCATGCAAAATGCAACACAATTTCGAATCTAACTATCCTATTTTGAAAGAACATTTACTAAATCTTTTCTAAAATTGCCTTTTATCACTCTCGTACAAAATGATCATTGTGTTTCCCGCCAGTTCTACCCTTCGCTCACTGTAGTTGCCATGCGATATCAAATTCGTTTGTGCTCGTTTGAATAATAAGCCTTCTGGGTGTTAAAACCAGCTTTAATGTATTACATTATTTCATTTTATATCAGCCATGTTGTTCCCGAAAGGAACTGTGTGACATTACATTTGGACTTCAGTTTTGTTTTCTTTTTTTTCAATTTATCTCTACCCTCGCTGAATTAGATAATTCCCGTTGCTTACAATTTGTAAATCTCAAACTTTTACGCAAACTTGATCATACCTCTGCATTTTAGTTGAACTAATTAATATATTCTTATATTCTAAATTGGTGATGGTATCCAAGCACTCCAAAATACAATATTGACCGTTCTCATTTTCGAGGGAAGACACTTTGAAAACGTTAATTATTTTCAGTGATTTACGTCCAGTATAACAAAGACTAAAGACTGTTAACTTTAAGAAAACTGTTATGGTTCCGATGCTTTATACGTATGAGAGTTCCACTCACACTCTTGTTCCTAACAAGTTGACATTTGATATTATTATTTTCAAAGACCTAAACAGTCACTGAATTAAGAAATTGATAATAGGACACAAGGCCATTTTAGGCTCAGAAACTATGAAAATCAAGCTTGCGTCTGTTTGAGGGTAGAAGATAAGGATAGACATAATCAAGAGGAAAAGAAAATACAATGAAACCAAAGAAGAATGAAAGAAAGCAAAACAATACGGATCATACAAAGTGGACAAAATCTTTATTAAAGTTCACATCCTTCGAGCAAAAATGCCTATTGAGACATTAGCTATCACGCCATAAGAAAGATATTATTGTATCAACAAACATCCTTTGAATATATCAAAGCTTGATTTGTAAGACCCAATGTGTTTTGTCTTAAAGATAAAGATGTTCCTTAAATTAACATATATTTTATATCCTAAGGTTCAGAAAATAATCATGAATTAACTGTACAAATTCTAGCTATAATAATGTCGGTACCGGTTTTTGGTTTATTTTTTTAAGGGAGAGTCGCTGGCAAGAGAGAAAATTGTTGTTGATGGTTATGATTTGAACGACAATGCCCTTAGCCTTTCTTATTTTTATTTCAATGTGCATTTTAGCTATGATAGGTCTCGTGTTATTCAGAGGTTGTGTTTGATATTTTATTTTCCAAGACCTCTTAAAAATAGAAGTAATGAAACTGTGGATAATTAAAATGTGGAGGAGTGCATTCCTGGTACAAGACTAATCTCAATGTCGAAAAGACAAAACGCTTTACAGGCCTGAACATTCACTATTATTTCAACGAATATCTAGAAGAGTTCCTTGCTTATCCCTCATCCGTGTAAAACTAAGGAACCGTAGCAGTTATACAATGGTTAACAGTCGTTGCTTTCATTAGATGTATCAGTGTATTATTTACATTTAATAGACCTAGATCGCGAGGAAGTTCGAGATTTAAAAAAAACATATGCAACCGGAACTGTCAAATGCATCGAGGAAATAGGTTAATTTAAAGAAAACTAGACTCACTTCTAAAATGTAAAGTAATGTTACAGTTTTTATTCGGATGCAGCTTCGTTAATATCAAATAAATCAAGCGAATACATTAAAGCATATTTCTACAGTCGATAGGCTTAACATTTAAAAGAACGCAAAAATGTGATATCCCATGACAACTACTGAGCAAAGGGATGAACGTACATGAAGCACAATCATCGTTTCGTACATGATTGAGGAGAGGCAACCCTTACAAAAGATTTATTTTCTGTTCCTGTACAATTGGAATGATGTTTTCGTAATTGTATTGTATTGTGAATGCTGACAAAAGTAGAAGTAAAGAAGCCCGTGTCGATAAAATATACATGGATTGAAAAGAGATTATGATGCTGAAATAAGAAATTTTAATTCAAAGCAATGACATCGGAAAAAAGCTCACTTCCATACATTTTAGAATTTCCCATTCATTTGCACTTTCATTAATTTAAGAGTTCGTTACAAAAACACAATCATATGCAACCTCTTAGTAACAATATTCTTGACATGTATACAGTCACCAAGCATAATACAACACAATACAACACAATTACGAAAATATCGTGACCTCTCTAAAGGAAGAATTATTAGACCACTTGTAAAATTTGGCGCACCGCAATATTGTACACAATGATCATTGTGTTTCCCGCGCGTTGATTCCACCACTCAATGTAGTTGCCATGCGATATCAAAATCTTCTGTCCTCGTTTCAATGATAAGCCTCGTGACCGTTGAAACCTGCTTCAATGTCTTCAGTTCATTCATTTGATATCAGCCATGTTGTTTCCCAAAATGATATTGTAAGGATTCTTTACCTTTCTGGAAATTAGTCTTGTTTCCTTTATAATTAATGTATACACTCCATTACTAAGAATGGTCCTATTCTTTATATTTGTTAAATCTCGAAATTCCTCCCGATCTAGATTTCTTCAAAATAACTTCTTCACCGACATACATCTAGAAACATATAGTGTAACGACTGTTGATCATTAGATAAAGCTTACGGTTTCGTAGCTTGAAATGTACGAGAGAGTGAATCTTAGGAAGATATGGACTGTCCTAGATTTTCGTTCAAATAATAATAAATATTGCGACATGTACTGCGTTTTATATTTTCGATATTAAAATTGGTCTTCTATTATGTACGCACTCCTCGACATATAACTTTTTTCATAGGTTTATTATTTTCATGTTTTAATAGGTCTTTGAACAAATACTATCAAGTGCAACCTCTGAGTAACACGAGTCCTAACATTGCAACAACGTCCATTGACATACAAATAAGAGAGGCAAAGGGCAGTATAGTTCTAAATCGTTCCAATCAGCTACAATCTTTCTATATTCCCTTATCTCGCAAAGAACTTAGACACATTATTCTATGCTTCCATTTGTGCAGTTCAATAACGATTAGTTTCGGGATATTTGGATATCAAATATATGTTAATTCAAGGAATGAATTTAAGTTTTATACAACATTCATTGGATCTAACAAAACCTATCTTTCATATGTTCAAACGTTTCTTATTGATAAAATAATGTATTCCTTACCGCAACACACATAATGTCACATTAGGTATTAACATTGCAAGTACGGAAAAGATAATAAAGTTTTTGACTACTCTTGTTTCTTTCTAACTTTCTTGATTTCTTGCATCTGCTTTTTCTTCTTCTTTATTTCTATCCTTAACTTCAACTCTCAACGTAGAAGACAGAACTCAGTCGTAAACGTTTAACAATTCAATAGTTAACGTCACTTTTTGAGTAACATGTTGTCTAATGTATGGGTTGCTTTACCTTTACTTTTCCAACGTAAAGATTTACCATGTGTCTAACATAAAATGACTTGAAACCCTTTCCGATTTTCATCGGTTCTTCACTTAAAACGACCCTTTGTTGTCATGGGATACATACATTCGTTACTTTCATTCAAACCATTTCATTCTTCCTCATTTATGTGTGAAACAGATTTTTAGATGATTACCTTTGGAAGTAATCGAAATTTTGTGCACGTGTTTTATTTTTGACCATATCATTCTTATCAAATATATTTTCATAAATCGGTTTCATTCCATTTTTGTTATCTAAATATTCCTATCGACACGTGCTTCATTACTTCTACCTTTTAATTTATCCATTTGCATGCATTTAAACCTTTGTCACCATGCAAAATGCAACACAATTTCGAATCTAACTATCCTATTTTGAAAGAACATTTACTAAATCTTTTCTAAAATTGCCTTTTATCACTCTCGTACAAAATGATCATTGTGTTTCCCGCCACTTCTACCCTTCGCTCACTGTAGTTGCCATGCGATATCAAATTCGTTTGTGCTCGTTTGAATAATAAGCCTTCTGGGTGTTAAAACCAGCTTTAATGTATTACATTATTTCATTTTATATCAGCCATGTTGTTCCCGAAAGGAACTGTGTGACATTACATTTGGACTTCAGTTTTGTTTTCTTTTTTTTCAATTTATCTCTACCCTCGCTGAATTAGATAATTCCCGTTGCTTACAATTTGTAAATCTCAAACGTTTACGCAAACTTGATCATACCTCTGCATTTTAGTTGAACTAATTAATATATTCTTATATTCTAAATTGGTGATGGTATCGAAGCACTCCAAAATACAATATTGACCGTTCTCATTTTCGAGGGAAGACACTTTGAAAACGTTAATTATTTTCAGTGATTTACGTCCAGTATAACAAAGACTAAAGACTGTTAACTTTAAGAAAACTGTTATGGTTCCGATGCTTTATACGTATGAGAGTTCCACTAACACTCTTGTTCCTAACAAGTTGACAATTGATATTATTATTTTCAAAGACCTAAACAGTCACTGAATTAAGAAATTGATAATAGGACACAAGGCCATTTTAGGCTCAGAAACTATGAAAATCAAGCTTGCGTCTGTTTGAGGGTAGAAGATAAGGATAGACATAATCAAGAGGAAAAGAAAATACAATCAAACCAAAGAAGATTGAAAGAAAGCAAAACAATACAGATCATACAAAGTGGACAAAATCTTTATTAAAGTTCACATCCTTCGAGCAAAAATGCCTATTGAGACATTAGCTATCACGCCATAAGAAAGATATTATTGTATCAACAAACATCCTTTGAATATATCAAAGCTTGATTTGTAAGACCCAATGTGTTTTGTCTTAATGATAAAGATGTTCCTTAAATTAACATATATATTATATCCTAAGGTTCAGAAAATAATCATGAATTAACTGTACAAATTCAAGCTATAATAATGTCGGTACCGGTTTTTGGTTTGCTTTTTTAAGGGGGAGTCGGCTGTCAAAAGAGAAAAATTGTTGCTGATGGTTATGATTTGAACGACAATGCCCTTAGCCTTTCTTATTTTTATTTCAATGTGCATTTTAGCTATGATAGGTCTCGTGTTATTCAGAGGTTGTGTTTGATATTTTATTTTCCAAGACCTCTTAAAAATAGAAGTAATGAAACTGTGGATAATTAAAATGTGGAGGAGTGCATTCCTGGTACAAGACTAATCTCAATGTCGAAAAGACAAAACGCTTTACAGGCCTGAACATTCACTATTATTTCAACGAATATCTAGAAGAGTTCCTTGCTTATCCCTCATCCGTGTAAAACTAAGGAACCGTAGCAGTTATACAATGGTTAACAGTCGTTGCTTTCATTAGATGTATCACAGTGTATTATTTACATTTAATAGACCTAGATCGCGAGGAAGTTCGAGATTTAAAAAAAACATATGCAACCGGAACTGTCAAATGCATCGAGGAAATAGGTTAATTTAAAGAAAACTAGACTAACTTCTAAAATGTAAAGTAATGTTACAGTTTTTTCTCGGATGCAGCTTCGTTAATATCAAATAAATCAAGCGAATACATTAAAGCATATTTCTACAGTCGATAGGCTTAACATTTAAAAGAACGCAAAAATGTGATATCCCATGACAACTACTGAGCAAAGGGATGAACGTACATGAAGCACAATCATCGTTTCGTACATGTTTGAGGAGAGGCAACCCTTACAAAAGATTTATTTTCTGTTCCTGTACAATTGGAATGATGTTTTCGTAATTGTATTGTATTGTGAATGCTGACAAAAGTAGAAGTAAAGAAGCCCGTGTCGATAAAATATACATGGATTGAAAAGAGATTATGATGCTGAAATAAGAAATTTTAATTCAAAGCAATGACATCGGAAAAAAAGCTCACTTCCATACATTTTAGAATTTCCCATTCATTTGCACTTTCATTAATTTAAGAGTTCGTTACAAAAACACAATCATATGCAACCTCTTAGTAACAATATTCTTGACATGTATACAGTCACCAAGCATAATACAACACAATACAACACAATTACGAAAATATCGTGACCTCTCTAAAGGAAGAATTATTAGACCACTTGTAAAATTTGGCGCACCGCAATATTGTACACAATGATCATTGTGTTTCCCGCGCGTTGATTCCACCACTCAATGTAGTTGCCATGCGATATCAAAATCTTCTGTCCTCGTTTCAATGATAAGCCTCGTGACCGTTGAAACCTGCTTCAATGTCTTCAGTTCATTCATTTGATATCAGCCATGTTGTTTCCCAAAATGATATTGTAAGGATTCTTTACCTTTCTGGAAATTAGTCTTGTTTCCTTTATAATTAATGTATACACTCCATTACTAAGAATGGTCCTATTCTTTATATTTGTTAAATCTCGAAATTCCTCCCGATCTAGATTTCTTCAAAATAACTTCTTCACCGACATACATCTAGAAACATATAGTGTAACGACTGTTGATCATTAGATAAGGCTTACGGTTTCGTAGCTTGAAATGTACGAGAGAGTGAATCTTAGGAAGATATGGACTGTCCTAGATTTTCGTTGGTTGGTTAATTGTATTTTTACGGCGCACCAGCACTATGAGGCTATTTAGCGCCATACAAAAGGTTATATCTCTCATCATTTAAAAGTTGTAAAAGGTTTCGTATCGACCAGCGATACGAAACCAAACAGTTGAAGGTAAAAAGATAAAATGGTAACGGTTGTAAATAAATAAAGTTTCCCGATCAACGGGGAGTGCAAATGATGTATGACAACGAAAACAGATGAAAGGTAATTAAAATCTAATGACGGTATATATAGCACATAAAACTGTTCAAGGTGATAGCATACAAGCTATAGCTTATGATAAATATTTACTTCCTTCAGGAAGTCTATAATATCAGAAACGCTAACTGTATCAAAGAGCTCCCTAATGTCATGCACATTGTAATAATGATTTCGCGTAGGTTGGAGGTCGAAACACTCCAACATTAAGTGCTTAACGGTGAATGGTTCATTGCAAGCTATGCACTCTGGTTGGTCTTCTCCTTTTAGTATGTAGGAGTGGGTTAAATAAGTATGACCAATTCGAATTCTTGCAATGACTACCTCCTCCCTACGGACGGCTCTGTAGGAAGGAGTCCATTCTCCTAGGGTTGGCTTGATGACATGAAGTTTGTTATTCACGGCATCATTCCATGATGCCTGCCATTTCTGACGTAAACATTCTTTGATACTACGTTTAAAATCCGTATACGGTGTATTAAAATGAGATGGTTCTAGTGATAGAGCCATTTTAGCAGCGCGGTCTGCTTTGTCATTACCTTTAATTCCAATATGGCTGGGTAACCAACAGTATACTATATTGTGGGAGGTACTCAGCTCAGTGTGTTTCAGGAGAACATTAGCTAATAATGGATTCTCCAGTTTTCTATTATGTAGTGACTGAAGTACTGATGGTGAATCGGAGAAGATGATGCTATTTAAAATACGCTTGCTTTCAATATATTGCAATGCAAGGTCTATTGCTCTGATTTCAGCTGAAAAAATTGATGTACCATTTGGCAAGCGAACTTTGGTTGTGTGTTTTCCACTAACGAAGGCTGCAGCAGCCTTTTCCTGATCTTTTGATCCATCAGTATATATTCCTGTATAATTTTCAAATTGGGCGATTAGTTCACGGCAAGAGCCGTGGAAGACGGAAGGGTTTGTCTCCGATTTTTTTCCATCGTGTAATGTGAAAAGTACCTTTGGTTGTTGAAGTAGCCAGGGAGGTGTTTCGGAGACGGTCGTTTTCAGCATTTTTGAAAGATCAATTTTGGCACTGTCAAGGCATGGTAATATTCTAATGCCAAAGGTAGGTATGACGTTTGGTTTATTGTCATATAAGGTTTTATATTTGGGTTCAAAAACAGCCGAAAAAGCAGGGTTCAGAGGGTTTGAGCTTAATTTGAGAGCATACTGTGCAGAAAGCATTTCTCGACGTTGTGGTAAAGGTGGTTCGTTCGCTTCAACGAGTAGGCTTTCACACGGGGATGTCTTAAATGCTCCCAAGGCAAGTCTTATTCCCTGATGATGAATTGGGTCTAGCATCTTCAGATAGGACTTCCTAGCTGAACCATAGACAACGCAACCATAGTCTAGTTTCGAGCGAATAAATGTTCTGTATAAACTGAGTATGACTTTCCTATCAGCACCCCAGTCAGTGTGCGCTATTACTTTAAGTAAATCTAGAGACTTCAAGCATTTAGCTTTCAATTTCTTCAGGTGTCGAATAAAAGTCAGTTTTCTGTCGAAGATAATACCTAAGAATTTTGCTTCCTCAACAACTGGAATAGGTGTTCCGTCCAGCGTGAGTTTAGGTCCATCATGATGTCTTCGTAGCTGACAGAAATGCATACAGTTTTTGATTTCGAGAATTTGAAACCGTTAGTATTGGCCCAATTTTGAATCTTGTTGATATTTTGCTGTAATTGTCTTTCAATTGTATGCATGTGCTTGGATCGGTAACATATTAAAAAGTCGTCAACATATAAGGAGCAATCCACACCGGGAGTCAGACACTTGGTGATGCTATTAATTTTTATGTTGAAAAGCGTCACCGATAAAATACTGCCCTGGGGCACACCCATCTCTTGATCGTGCATATCAGAGAGGGTGGAGACCACTCGTACCTTGAATTCCCTGTCTGAGAGGAAGTTTGATATGAACGAGGGCAGTCGGCCTTTTAGACCCAGATCGTGCAGGTCGTTTAGTATTCCGTACTTCCACGTTGTGTCATAGGCCTTTTCCAAATCAAAGAAAACTGCTACTAAGTGTTCCTTCTTGATAAAAGCGTCGCGAATAAATGTTTCCAGTCTAACCAGATGATCATTGGTACTACGACCATAACGAAAGCCACTTTGGAAAGGAGATATTAAATTGTTGGTTTCCAAATACCATACAAACCGAGAATTGATCATTCGTTCCATTGTTTTGCATACGCAGCTAGTTAATGATATAGGTCTATAGTTGGTAGGATCTGCGCTATCTTTGCCTGGTTTGGGAATTGGTATTACTGTTGCTTCTTTCCAAATTTTTGGTACATTACAGTAATCCATAAATCATTGAAGATTTCCAGAAGAACTGTTAATGATGGTTCTGGAAGGTGTTTCAAAACTGGTAATGTATATCGTCAGGCCCAGCGGATGTATCATGGGCCTTATTCAAAGATTCTATAAGCTCCGACAATGAAAAC
>JAECUM010033672.1:0-66697 GCA_016617855.1 Megalonaias nervosa
ATTAAGAGTCAATCCTTTCACTTTACACTCCGTGTGCACATCTCCTTGATTGTTCCGGTATTCGTAGCCGTAATTTTTGGGACCGCCACTTGCAAAACTGAGAATCTTGTGGTCGGGATGCTCGTCCGTCCAGGTTCCTAAACGGTCTCCTTCGATGACAGGGTGAGGTTGACCCAGGCGATCAATGTAGATGCAACTGTCCGTGTCAAAATACAGCACACGATCTCCTAATAGTTCTAAAGCTTCGTACAGTTTTAAGCGAGCATGGGTTGTCACGTAAGCCGCAATGATGACATTTCCAAATTCGTCGGCTTCTACAAAGTCCAGTTCTTCTTCGTAATTGATTAAGAGCAAGTCCTCACGAACGACGTCCACGTGTTTCATGTAGTTGGTTTTGTCGTGAATCATCTGCAAGTATCGGAAAGGTTCTGTCAAATACTCCGTCTTGGGTAAACACGGTCGTTGTGCCATTTTGCCCCACAAACAATTCAACATCACTTTGGCAAACGATCGCCTTCCTTCGTTTTTCTCGATGTGGTCTAAAGTGATGCCTTCCTGCTTCCAGCATTTCTCTTTGAACTTTGTTTGGTCGTCGGGAGTGTGACACCAGGAAGGATATCCGCTAGCTTCTTGTTTCAGTTTCAAAAAGGCATTCACGTAGTCTGCAAAAATGCCTTTTTGAGAATCGTCGCCCTTGTGGTATTTTTCTGTCTTGGGAAAGTGGTAAATTTCGTACACTTCTAACAGTTGGTATCCCAAGTCCAGAGCTTTAAACAATTCCACGCTGACCCACGTTCCCGTCAAGGCTCGTTCTTCCCGAGTGTGCTGACAAGGGTGGTCTTGGTTGCACGTTTCAGCACAAGTACGACACAAGGGAAACATCAGTTTTCCTTGGCAATGATGTGGTAAAACGGGATGGTACAAGTTCGTGGGGGGCAAGACTTTACACTTGATCAATCCTTCGTATTGTCGAATATTGTTCACGTCGATGTGTTCCGTCAGCAATTGTGGGTGCCCTGCGGGAAAGTGACAATATTTGCACACGTACGGATACAGAGAACACACGTCCAAGTATTTGATTTCTTCTCCTTTCTCCTCGTCGACTTGGTACAGCAAACAGGTGGCATTCGTCCGTCCTCCGTACAAACTGTCCCGCGGGTTCAGAGGGTCCACCAGCTTGTAACTTTCCACGATGCGCTTAAACTCGGGATCGGTTTTCAATCGCTGATCGTACTCGTGTTCCCACATTTCCACTACTTGGTATCCTTGCTCTTCTAACTTCAAGCGTCGCTGACAAGTGGCCTGGTACAAGTCTTCCATGGTCCGTTGTAAAACTGGTTTTTAGTGTCACGTTGAGGGTAGCAGATGGGACATCCGTGAAATAAGCACCCGTTAAACTCGTACACAATCTTGGGGTTTTCTAAGTCCCAGCCGTCTACCGAATACCTTCCGATGGTCTTTTCGCCTCCTCCGTTGCGAGCATGTTGGATCCATTTGTCTTCCTTCTCACACAAGTAATGTAACCAACGTAGGGCTTTGACCGAGTATTGACGTTTGACAAAATTGGTCGTTTGAGGACTGATGACAGCTAGGGTGTTTTCGGCATGAATCGTTGACGATACACTAAGGAACACGCTTTGGCAATGGTACAAGCTTCTTTCAAAGGATCGATCCCTCCGTGTTCCATGAACAGTTCTCGAAATTTTCCACAGCAGCGACGTAAAATGTCTACGTCGGAACGACAATATTTTAACATTTCTTCTTGAAAGTCAAAAGGGTCCGAAGCGTGAGTCTGGTACCATGCGTAGAAAGCTTCTCGTTGTTCGGTACGCATGTTGTCGGGGTCGTAGTAGTGAGCCTCAGGCAAATGGGGTAGAACGGCGTGTTGATTGGCTTCGGTATTGAAAAAGTGTGGAAAATAGCCTTTGGCCATTTCTGTCATGCCAAACGTTTTAGGCATGCGGCTCAAAGGCATAGCCAAGTAACTCATTGAATCTTTAAACTGTACTTGTCCCACTTGCATGGAAATGATTTTGACTCCGTTCAAAGTGACTTTCGGACGTTCGGTACTTTGTTCCGTATAGTATCTCAACAGAAATTGTCCATCGTATCCCGAGAAATTGTGAGCCATCACCGTGGCATGGCGATGACAATCTCCGTAACGTTCGATATCTTCTTGGCTCCACGTCTCGTCGATAGGGTTTAAGATCCATTGGGCAAAATCGGCCAGTGTGTTCGATCCCCGAAAGATTTTTTCACGTCCTCCAGGAATCTTGCTGCAGTAAGGGCAATGAGTCAAGATAGGCTCTTGGATGCACTTCTCGCACGCTCGGTGAGCCACGCAGAAATTAGGAATGTGAATGCCAGTCTCTTGCATGCATTCGAAATCGAAAAAGATGAAATTCCCTTTCTTCTTCTGGTCATTCTCTTCTTCTTCTTCATGTTTGGAATGGTATTTTTGAATGTAGCATTGGTGTTCCAAGTCCACGGTTTGGCGACAAATGTGACATCGCTTCTTTCCTGAACAGACGTGCGCCTTGGCATTGTTGGTACGTATGCCTTGTCCACAAGTAGGGCACAATCTCAAGAGCTGACAAGCACATTTCTGCTGTGAACCTTGCGTCTTTAGGTGTTGTTGGTAACAGGCAGGACTGACAAACGTGCGCTGACAAACAGAGCAATGCACTCGTTCTTGTCCTTCGTCCAGACAGGGTGTAGAAGCTAAACATCCTGAGCATTTCGATCCACAATGCTTGTGTTGCTCTCGATTGTTATAGCCATAGTCACATTTCTCACAGTAATAAGTGTATGACAGGAATGCAGTGATACTGGTAATGGCATCAAAATGTTCATCGTGATGATAGACGGGAATGTATTTTCCGTCTTTAAAATCTTGACCTCGAAACAACAGAGGTCCGCGCACTTCTTGAGGGTGAACTTTCAAGGTGTAACGTGGAGCCAAGACGTCTTGCAACTTTTGCATTTCAGGAATGCCACAGGGTGTGTCTTTAGCTAACCCCGCTTGCTGTAACAGGAGTTCTGCTTCTTTTCGTTGTTTGGCTCGGTCCGATTGTTGAATAGTTTTCCAGGCTCTTTTCCATTCTACCGTATCGTTCTTGTTGGCATACGTTTGTCCCACCACGATGGCACGGGCTAAACACATCTTGTCTTTTGGATTGTTAATTTGGACGAGACTACGCTTGAGGTTACGCAAGTTGTCTACCAACATCAACTTTTTTTTACCTGTCCCTTGGGGAAGAGACACGTGGGTCATGTACAGTGTCGCTTTTCCGTCCGTGATGTGAAATTTGTCGTTGGATTGTTGTACGTGTTGAATCTTGTCCATGATTTTGGAAGGTGTCAATTCTGTTGGACTGCTAAACTCGATCCAAACGGGAGACTTCAAATTGTCGTGATGAATAGAAAGTCTCAAGCGATCGTCTTCTTTGGCTCGACATTGCCGTTTTAGTGTGGTTAACAAAGAATCCCACACATCGGTGATGAACCCTTCTGCTTTTTCCAAGGGTACGTCAGACTTGAAATCTTTAAATTTCACTGCGTACGTGTAGGCTGTGGTTCTAAATTTTCTGGAAGAGCGTTTGTCCGTCTCCCGAATATGGTAGTACTTTTCAGGGTTTACGGGTGGTAATGGACTTTGATTTGGTGTAGACTCTTTAGGCTTCGATTCTGGTTCACTCATCTCATCTTCAAAATCGCTGGCATGAATTTGTGCCAAGACTTCAGCTACTGTGCGAGGCGATAAATCACGTTTCTGCCTCTTACTTTCTTCTTCTTCTTTCTTTTCGAAATGATGCGATCGTTTCATCTTGACGGCAAAAAGTCAAATGACTACCTGTGAAACACCATGAACCCCTATATATCTATGTCAGACCAGGGTATATATAAAGGGCTAGTGACTCCCCTCTCAGTATTCATTTCGCTCTCAAGCTGACCAGCACAATGGAAGAACCCACACAGATAGAACTTCTGATTAGAGCATTGCGAGGTGTGATAAGAAAGTTTTCTTCAGACAAGCCGACGGACTACTCTCCTTCCTTTCGAGATAAAAGTCAAGATACTTGCTATATCTGTCAAAAGAAAGGGCATTGGGCTACAGAATGTCCAGACCGTCAAAGAAGCAAGGCCAGTGTCAAAAGAAACAAAAGTCAAGATACCTGTTATCATTGTCAAGAGAAAGGACATTGGTCTTCAGAGTGCCCTAAGAAACAACAGGAGCAGGAGAAGGAGGAAGAAGAAACAGAGGTAGCCTTGACAAAAGAAGAACCCAGACACGTTCAGAAAGAGAAGACAGAAAAGAAAAGAAGACGAGAAAAATGTGAGGAAGAAGAAGACGAAGAAGAGGAAAAAAGTGTAAAAGTGAAGAAATTGAAAAAACAGAGAGAGTGAAAGAAAAAAGACACAGAAGAAATCTATGAACTTTTTTAAAAGTGTTGTGTTGTGTTATGTTGTGATATTGAATTGTAAAAAAATTTGTAACAGAATAGACCAAACTGAAAAAAACGTAAGTGTCTCTTGGTTTTCATTATTTAGAAATAATAAGGACCTACACTCATACACTCACAACACGTACATCATAGGGTTAAAGAAGGGAATTTGAGTTTTAATTGATTTTGGCAAAATGAATAGTCACTCTTTTCGAGAGTATTGGGTAGCCCTGAAAAGGACTGTTGAGTGTTTGTTTTTTTCCTTAGAACAAACTCAGGAACGAGAATCAATTCGCTTTAACTGTCTTAAGCCTTTGCCACGGCCAAGGCCTACTTGTGGACTTGCTCCTGTCAATGATTTAGTAGATATCACTAGGGGTGGTATCTGTGGTGTAGTCACAGGGTTAGGTTGTTTGGCTCGGGAAGGTCTTTTTCTCTTGGGTCGTAATAAAGAAGTCTGATACATTTGTTTCAGACTTCTTAACTCGGCCAAAATGTCCAAGAGTACCGTGACCGTTTGACTTTCGCTGTTCTCCTTCTCTCCTAGACTTTGTTTCTTCTCTACCGCTTCTTCTTCCTGTTGTTTCCTTCTTGCCTCTTCTTCTTCTTCTCGCTGTTTCTGTTCAAGAAGAAATACTTGCTCTGCTTCTTTCTGCTGCTGTAAAAATTTCTCCAATTCTTCTCTCTGTCTTTGTTTAAAATCGTCGACACGTGGTAATGAAGGAGAAAGTGGCGAAGGTACTGGTACCGGAACAAATTCTTGGGAAGAAGATAAAAAATCCACTAAATCCCAGTTGAAATCAACCCCTTCGGGAAGTAGCACTGTGTTCACTTTGGTAGCTGCTGCTGTACCATTACTTCTCGTCTCCACAGCCGGTGCACCCCAATTCATTGTCTTCTTAGGTTCCGTCATGTTTCACAAAACACTACCGCATCGATTCACTGCGCACAGACGCTAGTGTGCCTATATAGGAAATGTGACGTCACAGGTAGCTCTCTTCGGATTGGAAGACAGACTCCGCGAAGTGACTGAATTTTGTAACGCGTGTTGGGATTGGTGAACCCTTTCAATCCGTTTCGATCCGGTCTTCCACTATAAATCAACGCGGTTCACTTCATTCCCTTCACCTGCTCTCGTCACAGAGAAGATGTTGATCGACGTAGAATCCTCTACTTTGGTATCCTCAATGCTGTTCCGTACAGACTTACCCATGTATGTGAAAACAAAATGGACTGTCATCCGGATCACCGGGGCCACTCTTTGGAAAAGAAGATGTTATGTGGAAAGATAAGGCTGTCTTAAGCGGACTCTCATCTACGGACCAGAAGTGAGACACAGCTTAAGACAAACTTTGAGAAATTTGAGGAAGATAAGAAGACCTATGCGATGTCCTGTATGTTAACAGAATAGTGTTAACATCACATAACAAACAACGGCCCTTTTCAGGGCCACTTCCAATACCTCGAAAAGATCTTAATTTTCATTTGGTCTCCCCCTAAACGAATATATATATATATATATATATATATATATATATATATATATATAAAACCCTTCCTCTACTAAAAAAAGAAACATGCCACCTGTCGCTTATCGCTCTACAACCCCCCAGTCTCCTAGTCACCGCTCTACAAAAATTTCCATTGACGCTATACAGGCCCAGGGTGTTGACCTACTTTCTTGACGCTATACTGGCCCAGGGTGTTGACCTACTTTCTTGACGCTATACTGGCCCAGGGGGGGTCTGTAATGCTAATTCCCATTGACGCTACGGTAACCCACTATACTACTCACCTTGTTTTGTTTACTATCCAGCCTCTCAAACAAATGCCGGATAACCTATGACAAGAACTTAAGCGTGAGTTCATCGTTGAAGGTGTTTTTGATTAACATAAGATTTATTAGGATTTGGGCACAGTATTATTGTATGTGGCTAAAATCACGATTGTATAGGCGCCGTAGACTTGTACGGAGATGGCACTTGGGGGTCAAATCATGTTGTATAAGTGCCCATAGGTTTGGGGGCCAAATGGTAATATTGTTGCAAGTGGCTGACCTCAGTTGGGTTACATATTGATATTGTTAGGATGACCCCTATATGCGCCACTATGGGTACATATGGGGAATCCTAAATTAAATTTGGTCATAGGTTTAACACGAAAGCGGCACTTGTGGGTCAGAAGTGTTTTGGGGGTCTAATGGGAAATCCGATGTTAAGTGGGTCCATAGGTTTAACGCTTAGGGTCAAAAGTGTTTAAGGAAGGAGATGAAATCATACAAACATGCTATCCAACACTCGCTTCTTTAGTACCTTCCAGAACCCCATTTGCATCACCATCCAGCACAAACCCTACTATCCAACACCCACTTTTTGATAATTATCCAATGTGATGTGGGAGTGATCGAGACTCAATACACTTACTAATCATCGAATCATGTAGGAGTGTTTTACACGCATTATAATGATACGCACAAACCTACTATCACATAAGAATGGTAAGATTTAAAAGAAGGAAAGAAAAACCCAATCGAACTTGAAATCAAAACAAAAAAAAAAAGATTGTCCTTTTGATTTCAAATTCTGACAGAGGCTGGGGTAGTTAACGACGACACAGGATGGAATTCTGCCCAATGGGCTTCTTGCGTCGTCATCGTTGTCAGTGACATGACAAACAGATCGAGTTCTGACTTTGAATATTCCAAGAATCTCTGTGCATTTTATTCCAGTTATTATTCAAAGATGTCCAATTCTCTGGTTGTTCTTATTCATTTCTGATTCTTTTCCAAATGGGTCTATGAGGTCTGAAAGGGGTTTCGACGACTCTTTCTGCCTCTTTCTTGCCGTGGCGTAGATGAACTAATGCACTGGTCAGAAAGTCGTTTTCAAAATGTAGTTTCACCGTGACTTTTCGTTTCGAGAACATAACATTTTGTACCAGGTCTCCTTTTCTACAAATTTTCACACTGCCAAAGTAGGATTTTCTAATGAGAAGATAATGAGGATGTACAAATTCAATGTGAACGTGATACATGTTCCTCCTTCCTCATAAGCAGCGAATAACTGAGTAACGGAGCAGTTATGTTTCCTACGACGTTGTACTCGACGACATCAGAATAAACAAACATCAAATCCAGTCCTTCGTTTAATTCGATGTGGTAGCGAAAAAATACTTTTAGAATCATTCGCTCTTGTGAATGTCTTTTGAATGCTGTGTTACGTTCGTGTTTCCACCCAGAATAGCAACAAACTGAAAGAAAATCTCAGACACATCGCTTTGTTGTCGGAAAAGTATATTTAAAGACGGCGAACTATTTGATGGTACTCAATCAGTACACTTCGGTTAGTTTTCTCCAGTGCCTTGCCAAACTGGTCTTTGAAAAGACAAGATGTTGAGCATTAGAATAAAATCCTGCAGAAATTTTCAAGGAATACGACATTCTGTTGGGAATATCTGGTAATGGTGATTTTGATTCATAAATGAGAGGATCATTTTGTTTAAGTGTTGTTGAAATTGTTCGTTAATTATTTTGACAAGGAAAGTGGTTTGATCTCCAATCACATTCTTGATTTGAATAGGATAAATGATTTCTACCAAAGCTTCCTGGTCCATTCGCATGGCTTAAGTTACTCTGGTTGTGAAGCGACGTAACGTATTGTTGGGAAAAACATCCCTATTAATGTCACTGGGTAATGTTAAATGAATTTGATTGTTGATAGTTTGATGGTTCTAGTCTCCGAAACGTCACTTGTTATCAAAGGAGAATGATTTTCCAAAAAGGGTCCGAGAATAGGGCTGTTACTAGGCAGGATACCTGCTATGTTTGTAAAAAGAAGGACATTGAGATCCAGAATGTTCACATCGTCAAAGAAAAGGAAAGACTGGAGAAATGAGGGACAAAAAGTAACGATATTTTTATTCAGCGCAAAGATAAAAAGACTCTGGTCTTCAGAGTATCACAAGAAGAAAAAGAGCAACGAGAAGGATTATTCAGTAGCCGAAACAGACGTAATTCTAATTCAAGAGCATAGAAATGTAGTTTTATTTTTGCCTCCACCTTATTTTAAATGTTTCCAGACAATTGTTCATTAACCGCTAAAGCTCTGGATCTTAAGGTAACACTCACGTATTTTTTTTCCTATATTCTAGTTCTGCTTTCTTTTTTTCTGAAGTTTCCAGAGTTCATCCGTCAAAGTTATTCGATATTTCCTGTTCAATTTTCTTTAATTTCTCCCATTTTTCCATCCATCTGAAAACCATCCAGGGTGTTACAGTGCATACTGTAGATTTGGTAGTTAAATATTAATACAACGGCAATGGACAACACGTGAAACAAATCCACCTGAACAAAGTCGCGCCTCCAACAGATCTTTCCGGAGCTAAATCATTTGAGTGCACTAATAAGCACAGAAACTACGAGTATAAATTACAAGTGGACGAATGAATGAAAGAAGAAAAACAGAAGAAAAGCAAATATGAATGAGAGTATACGTGGAAGTGGTTGGTGGGAGAACCAATGAGCTAAATGACGACACTGGAAATTTGATTGTGGAGGTGTACTTTTGAAAAAGACGATTGAATGACTAAGTAAATGTATATACGATCGAAATTTTATTGGTGCATTAATTGATTAACGAATGAAGAAATAATGGATCCATGGACTACTGACAGAGCTGATGAAGAAAATATTGAATTAATGAACCAGGAAATAAATAAATGGGTAAAGAAACACTCTTTTCCCAAAAAAGTTTATAAGATCCACTAGAAATGTTATATACCCTGCCTTCCTTGAATATTCACATATCATCCTGACACATGTGTACCATTTCACTGCAAAAATAACCACTTTTAACTGCCAAATTCTAGACAGCCATCTCACTAGTTTCCACTTATGGCCGCCATTACTGTTGACCTTTCACATACACATGTTGGTTGAGCCGTAACTCCAACCCGCGGAGACTGAGGCGAGATGTAAACGATCCATTAGGCAGCTTGGTCGTACAAAACTATATTTCACTACAATTTAAAGATGTATTCGAATGGTGTATGCATTAAATGAAGAAATGACAGAAAACAATGCGCATGCCATTTGGAATATGTCACCAAAAGGTTCTGCTTTAATTATCCACAGTACTATTCAGGTTTTACAAAGCTTAAAAAACTTCAATATTAAACAGAAACAGGAATTATGAAAATTGTTGTCGTTCATTTAAGAAATTATAATCATAAAATTTAAACAGTGTGGCATATCTGTATAAATAAGAAATCTGTCATTCTTGTGGCATCATGAAATGCAAATGACAAACCATCTTTCTTCTAAAGAGCAAACAGCAAAATGCAGTGCAGGTAAAGCTTGCACGTGCGTTTTGAGCTAGGATAATTACCATTTGGCAGGTCTTGCATAAAATGGTTTTGTACATGTATACGTTTTCAATGACTAAAAGAATGAATACATGGTCGAATGAACGAATTTACGACTGTAGACGAAGATAACAAAAGCTAAAACGACTTTGCGACCGTTAGATTATACTAGAAATCAACGCAAAAGTGCAATCGTTTACTGCAAGAAGCATTGTTAAAGAAAATGATTTAATTTAGCTCTAAAATGGGTATTCTGCCTAAGAAATGTAGAAAATAATTTGAGCAACATCTCAAACTAGAATCAGTATGGAATAATTCCCATTTACATGCTTTCAGCTGCAAGAATGCTGTCTGAGCATTTAAGACGGATGACCTAAAATGAATAAATTGTATTGTTGAAAGATATAACGATAACTTCTTAATAGAAAATGGGCTAAACCATCTGCTTCAATATCAGTGAACGATAACTATAACAGCTTCTCACGTGTAAGTTGCAGTTTGCTGTTTAGGAGAAACGACTTTTCGTCGTTTCCCACCTTGTTCCATGAAAAAAAATATAAAAGAAATTTATGTTTCTAAGGTTTGAAAGTCATATTACCATACGAGTTGTTTTCCGTCTCTTTTGAAACTCCGTTACATTTTGGAACTTGAACTCATATGTCGTAGATTTCTTTCTGCTTAATAGTGTGATACTTCACAGTTTTTCAATTCATCAAGGTCACAACATTCCCCCCCCCCCCTTTGTACACACGATAAACGTGCGAACAAATGGTGCACGTGTCTCCAACTGGCACAAACGCCAGTGGACAACCATGTAGGGTAGAAGACTTCAAACTAGATTAATAACCAACAAAACTGCTATTATTATACTGCTGTTGTCAACCAATCGATTTCAAAATCATACAAGTGATGAATATGGTTCCAAATCAGGAAACCATTAGTGCACTGGCAAACATATGTTTGATTTTCACTGATTGTAAATCAAAGTTGTTAATGCTCCTGTTCCGTATATGTGCTCGAAGTCGCCGTTGGTTTTCCGTTTCCGCCAACATAGTGTCGAACTCAGCCATACTAATCGTTCTGTCCCCAGTAGCCATCGAATACAGCTTGGTAATTGTGTTGAGAGAGCTTTGTACCGCCCCGAGAAATTCTGAATAGACACGTATTCGCAAATGCAACCGTAACGATATTATTTCAAAAGCGCCGCCAGTTACACCGGTTACTACTAATATGGCTCCACCATTAATTCCGATTGATGTCTCTATAATACTCGTCACAGTCGTGATTTCCGCCACATTCAAACCAACACTGATTGCCGCGACGACTCAGAAAACATCATCTACAACCACATGTACGCGTCTGAATTTTACGAGTAGATCGGTTCTCTTGGTAATTTCGTCTTGCAGTTGTTGTTCCATTTTGATTATTTTCTCGCGTTCGTAAAAACTGAGGGTCGATAATAGTTGAATAACAGTCGAGAGCTTTCTTTTTCTTACTTGAATCAATGTTGGTTTAACTTAATCAAAATGGAACGGAAGTTAGATGGATTTGACTGAGAATATTACTTCATCGTTGTGGAAACAATACCTGAGTGTTTTCATGCTTGGCAGTGTAGTCAATGATTGAGCGTTATCGCGTGCTAATGCAATGATTCCAAGTTGGTTTCAAGTTGGTATTGGTACATTTATATTTGGCCTTTTAGCAACACTATATTTCGGTGTATGAGAGTGTTTAAATGCCATAAATTTGAAGCAGATATCACTGGTCTACAATATTTTAGAAGTCGTCTGCTTCAGAGATAAATGTGCTATTTATTAGGGATTTTGATTTGCTAAATTCAAATACGACAATTACAACAACTGATTGGTTACTGTCCAAGATATTTATGTTTTTTACATTTTACATCTATGTATATTGTCTAGATAGTAGAGTTTTAATAAAAAAATGTGTAAACCTAGGTCTTTTCATTTGTTTATGGTTGCTTTTCATGATAATATTTCACCTGTCCTGTTTATGTAACACTTCAAAAAACAGCAAATAGATTTCATTATGAAACAAAAGGTAAAAAGCTATTATGTATATATTAATACATAGTTTAGTCCTTATTCAGTGTCTACTAGGCGCTTTTTGGCAGCTTAAATGGAGCATCTCTTGTCGCTGTCCAGCAATAGTCTACAAGCATTGATGGGCTCCATTTGCCCTGATAGCGTTTCTCCATTGTTGCAATGTCCTGGTGAAATTGCTCGCCGTGCTCGTTGCTCACTGCTCCGCAATTCGGTGGAAAAAAGTCTAGACGATAGCGCAAAAAATGTATCTTTCGTGACATTTTGCAACCAAGGCTTTTGTATGCCTTGATGAGGTTTTCCACCAACTCCTTGATGTTGCCTGCCCTGTTGTTTCCGAGAAAATTGTTGCCACTAATTGGAAGGCTTTCTGTGTCGTCTTTTCCTTGCCACGCAGTGCACGGTCAAATGCATCAACTCGAAGAAGTTCACGAATCTGAGGACAAACAAAGACACCTTCCTTTATCTTAGTTTCATTTAACCTTGGAAATTTTCCACGGAAATACTTGAAAGCTGCTCGTGTTTTGTCCATGGACTTGACGCAGTTCTACATCAGAACCAGCTTGATGTGCAAGGGTGGTAACAAAATCTTCCTTGATTCAACAAGTGGTGGATGCTGTACACTTTTCCTCCCAGACTCCAATGACTGTCTGAGCGGCCAGTCTCTCTTGATCTAGTGAGAATCTCTCGCACGACTATCCCATTCGCAGAGAAAACAGCAGTACTTTGTGTATCCAGTCTGCAGACCAAGCAAGGGAGAAGAACTTTCAAATCGCCACAAAGTTGCCACTGATGTTGATCATAGTTTATGCACCTCAAGAGTTGTTTCACGTTTTCATAGGTTTCCTTCATATGGACTGCATGATCAACTGGAATTGATGGCAAAACATTGTCATTATAGAGAAAAACAGATTTAAGACTCGTCTTCGATGAATCAATGAACAGTATCCACTCATTTGGATCATGAACGATGTCGAGGGCTGACATCACACCATCAATTTTGTTGCAGACTACAAGATCATCTTCCATGAAAAAGAATGGGACAAGATACTTTTGACGGTCACGGAACATGGAAACCCCAACATTACCTGCCAGGAATTCCACTGCTGTAGTCTGGAGCCCAACAGATCTGCCTTACTCTTAGGTAGTTCCAAATCCCTGACAAGGTCATTCAGTTCACCTTGTGTTATGTGGTGTGGTTCAGAATAGGAGGATGGGAGAATAGATGGGTCATGTGACATTGATGGTTCAGGACTAGAAGTTTCATTCTCTTCCTCGTCTGACTCAAGTGAGAATGATTCTGGTGCATCAGGAACCGGTAGTCCTTCTCCGTTGGGTACTGGGCATATAGCGGATGGAATGTTTGGATAATGCACATTCCACTTTTTCTTCTTTGACACACCTTTTCTAACTGGAGGCACCATGCTGAAGTAACAATTGCTGATATAATCTGTTGGCTCTCTCCAAATGATTGGCACTGCAAAAGGCATAGATTTTCCTTTTCCTGTTCAAACGCTGGCGAAGGTTTGTTGCACAGGTGTTGCAGAATATGTGTGGGGCCCACTTCTTGTCATGATCTCCAATTTTGCAGCCAAAATTGAGGTGATAGGCTTTCTTAACCATAGTGGTTATGCTGCGCTTTTGTGATGCAAAAGTCACTTCACCACTAATATAGCAGAAGTTATCTGCATTGTTCACACAAGTACGATGCATCTCTGCTTACTTTGGCTAAACAGAAATGTGTCGGTTTGCAAATTCAAGCACTGACCAAGAAGAAAGCACGACACTGTAAGATTTCTAGAGTTGATATAGAGTACTTTGTTCAGCAGAGTGGTGTAAGCTTTGCTATGATTACATCATCCATGACTTCTAGGATTAACATGATGCAATTCATATCATGTATGACGCAATACCAGCTTCAGATTGCATCATTCATTGCTTTGCCTAAAAAGAAAGTACTGTTCAAACCCAGCCATAGATTTATTCATAGATCCAGTCAAAGATGTATTTTAGTCATTTCTGCTTTAAATTTAGATCCCTTCCCTTTATAACTCACTTATCCTCCGCCATTCCCAAGTCAAGGGTAGCATACAATGACCCAGTATCATATCTTTAAAACTGAAGCAAATCAACAACTTTAAGCACCATTTTCGTTCTCAGTGACCCAGAATTAGTAAAGTTTGACTACATTTATTTCAGAAGCATTTTGTCTGTAGACCAGTGTATTTGCTATCGATATTAGCATCCGCCGTCAACCGCTTCAACACCCAGTCGGCAATTTGTGTAACCTCATCACCGCAGTCATAATCCATCACTTACATGCATTAAAACAAAATCTTAGACACAAATGCTAATAACACCTCGTTCCAAACATTTGCCTGATGTATTTCTATTTTTTTAACTGGTTGATCTTGAACGAGCATACAACAGAAGAAGACTGTGATGACTTATCTTTGGGATCTGACCTAAATAAAGAATCCCTAGATTTTAATATTTTTGCCTTAGCATCGGGCTCTTCCAATTATTTTGTTTTCGCTTTGCTAACTGAATACCATGTGTTACTGTATGCGTACGTAAGATCCGGATAAATTAGCAATAAGTCTAAAGTCACCGTTGGGATGAAACCTGCCATGTGATAATCTAAATAAGTGCCCGTCATGTGATGCTCCAAATAGGTTACTGCTCCGGCTCCACTTGATATATTCCTAGATATGCTATCAGAAAACTTATTAAGTTTTCTGATAATCTGGTGTTGTCAGTTACCACCTCGATATAACTAATTTTATGTCCACATATTGCTTCGTTGTAGCATCACAATCGTCGAAGGGTAGGTGCAGCAATTGAATTCGGTTTTCATTCATAATCAGGTGTCCACTCATTTCATCGCCAGACTTTCAACTTTCGTTACCGTATTTCTGTCGACGTAGTCTTTGAGAAGCGCAATCGACATATCCGACGATTTTATTGATTTCTGCCAGGTTCTCCGCAACAGCGCATGGCAGCATCAAAACAATATCTTGAATGTCTAAGTTAGACGTCTTAAGTTTTTCCACTTCGATCTTCAAACATTTCAAGCTCGCTCGGGTCGACATAAAAAATAACCGGACTCGTAAACTCGGTCAAATCTGCTTAGATGGAAACCTATCAATGACAATCAAAGACTCGCATTGTAACTGGTTTAGCGGGAGGTCAATGCCGTGAGCATCTTTGGTTCCCCTGTAAATAATCCACATCAGATCTACATCATGGCCGTGTGTCAGGTGATGAGCGTCCGTTAATAGGCATTTGTTTACTATTATGTGCGCACGCTAAATGAGGATATAAAATCAATAGGCGTTTGCGAGTTGGTGAACGATCAAGTACATGCAGTGTTTTAACAACAAGATATGTGCATATGGGGCTGTCCAAACGAGATTGCAACGGTATAAATAGCGGTAGACATCGAGTGGCAAAGACACCATGTAAATAATCAGAGAGTGCGTTTGCTAACAGCGCTGAAATGGCTGCGAGGAATGAAGATATTCCACTTATTTTTTGCATCCATGCTACCTCTGACTTTGACAATTTAGTGTCACCGATGTGTTCTTTTGACTTTATGAAACTAATTAAGACGTGTTCAGGTCAACCAAACGGGGATAATTCCAGTTCATATTGTTCGAGAAAGCCTCGACATGACTGTATACCGTTGCAATCGGTTAGTATTGTGGTCTTTCTTGCAGGTTGTTTTGGGCTAAGGCGACCCTTAACCTTCTGATAGGACATTATTATTTCAAAACGTAACAGGTTCACTCTACTGTGTTACGAGTTTTCTATAGGTGCCTCAAGGACCCCCATTCGGCAACCTTTTGCCCTCCAACAACAGAAAATTATATAAGAGGATTACAGCAATGCATCTGTAACCACCTGTCACCGGTGTTGGGTGCCTGGATTGTTGGTTTAACTCGACACAACTACATTTGCATAAAAAGTATATGCCTACCACAGACTTTTTAAACCAATACCAGGCATTCCAACGAAAAGCAATAAATCGGATTCACCGTTGGAAAGTAGTGTTGGGAAATCTGTCGACCTGTATCAATGTTTTGATGCTGGCCGATGTATGACCATAGCTTGTGATATGTGCATACGACTTGTTTCTCTGTAATGTAAAACACAACTTCTTCTGAGGGTTCCTAATGGCGTTTAAACGCAAAGAAACCTCATACACTCCTATTTTATGAAAGACAATAGCATTCTGGTGTTGTTTAGTAGTATTTTCTCGATCCATATTTTACAAGCGACACGAACACGTGTTTTGGTGCGTAAGACCATTATGGGTACTTATTTGCCATGAAAACTTTCACTGAATATAGATTCTTTGCGTGTCTGTGGTGTGCGCGAGAAAATACAGCGTTGACGCGGGTTTAAACAGGATAAAAGACGACAAACGGTTTAATATGGCCAGTGAATGGATTAGTGAAGGCATCCGCAATGTTAATGCTGGCAGCACAACTTAGCCAGCAACGGTATCAACATCACGCAAAATTTCGTCGTTGGTGTTGCCCTTACTGGTGAGCATGACTGTAACGTTGCTCAAATCCATGGTTAAAATGAGGATTAGAAATGGTAAATCTTGCACGGTGGAACTGTATGGTCTGTAGGCTCTAGGGTTTTATACAGTTCATGATCTGCATTATCTGACGAGTGCTGTATCTGACGAGTCCGATAATCGTCGTGGCAATGTCAATGTTATAAAGAATAGGTTTGATTTGCTTTCCTTCGATGGAATCACGTGCACTGTTAAACAACGCCACGGTGCCATTGTTAATAAATCCAACCCTTAAAATAGGCAGGGTAGTCGTTATTTGTACCCTGTATCAATTTTTCCTCTATTTCCATGAACGCCGCACACGGACAAAAAAACCTAGACTTCCCTGCACTAATCTATTTTTGGTTGGCCAGGTACTGAAAATCAGTTGTGCTGTGATCTACCATCGCAGGCGCATACATTTCGAACACGGGATCGGATGTATCTTTAAATTTGGTCATAGTTTGCATACTACTGGTTTCGTCTAATACCTTTTACGAGATAACCGTAATCCGCTTTCATTGCCAAATTTGCAGTTGCTGAATCAGCTATACGTTGTTGAGCGGCATTATTAACAATTTTACAAACTGGAACTGGTATTGTCGCTGTCTATGGTAGTGTAATCGCCTTTGTGGTACTCGAGTCGCTGATGGTCATAGTCGATCTCGAATCGATTGAATCGCCATGCAATCCTAGATTTTTCAAACGATCTTCAGCAACATCTTTGATGCTATCAGCGACTCGGACTGCAACTCGTTTAGAGACTGGTGTAGCGCGCGACGTCAAGGTCACGAGCTTCTTTGGTCGGCCTGTAAACAATTCACCAACAACATCTCCAAGACCAGCTCTGTAATATGAAATGTCAACAGGTTTTCTAGACTTGACAACACGCAGTTACCACATGTCCACGAAAGACCGTTATTGTATTTAAATATCAGGTCGATCTCTACTGTGTAGTTATATTGTCAAGGTATCCCCACGCAGGCCCAACACTTGCCCATCCTGGTCCACAAGCGTAAAACGAATAGGTACAACCGACTATTATGATATGGGACCGTTAGAGTAATCGATTTTTAATCACAAGTGCCTCACAACCATTGACAGAGTCACAGGTCAGATGAACCTGAGTGGTGTCAGTCATCTTGACAACGTCTTGCGCGAAATTGTAACTGGTACTGTGGCAAACGGCACGTAAAATTCATTCGTTTGGGAGAATCTCACAATATCTTCAGGCCAATTGAGAACTCCTCTTAACGGTGGTCGACCACGTACATTGGAGATATTTATCAAGATGGCAGAGCTAGTGTGAGTTGTTGTACGCGTATGTACATAGGACCATTAATTCAATATATATATATATATATATATATATATATATATATATATATATATATATATATATATATATATATATATATATACATATATATATATATAACCATACCTGTTCCCGATTCATTAGAGTTAGTGACTGTTTTAGTCTTAAAAACAGGTGTTTCGCAGGATCTTCACGCTCCTAGTGCTGCTGCACCTAATAACATAGCCTCGCACCAAGAGTCCATAAGCTATTTTATCAGCGGAAAATTAAATACAGGATATCAGAATAAAAGGAAATATTTTCTTGTTAACTATTATGTATAGACTGAAGTTTGTAAAATGCACAATGGAAAAGAAATTAAATCCATTTAGAATGGGTGAATCTTAAATTATTTAGTACTCTATATTTTATTTCTCCTGCCAATATACTGGTTCTCTAAATCTAAAATAATTACTGGTCCGATACCAGCAATATCTGCATGGAAAGTTTCTACCCTAGTCCTTTCTATGGCGATATATTATTCATTGAAAATGTTTGATCCGCTAGTAATGTTACAATGACTCTGGTCTGTGTAACAATAAGAAATAAATATGAAAATGCCCGCCTGTGTATGTCGATTGCCGAATAAGCTCAGGTCTTTATTTAAAATATATACCTTAACAGCGATACCAGGATTAATTCGCTCAAAGTCACCGATGACAGTAAGTTGTAAAGGAAAGTCTGTGTTCATTCAGGCGTTGTTTCTGTTTCGTAGCCGTATCTGTATTCTTGGTTGCGGGATGTAAGGCATACTAGACCGCCCATTCTTCAAATATCTGTTGTCATCGATTTTCAAAATTATTACTATTCGCCGGGTAATACATTCCGGTGTTGGAATGAAACTCGGCCTGTGAAAAGAATTCAGTGTAGAAATATGGAGAAGAACACAGACCATATGTTCATTTAACGCAAACTGAAACACTGTCTTGTAAATAAAAAGGCCCGCAGTCTGAATACTCAATAACACTAAATCAACGAATATATGTAAGATGCGTCCTAAGTCGATCTCGGCCCTGATGAGCTCAAATAACCCATCACTGAGTACTGCACGATCCTCACAACTGCGGGTTCGCAGCATTAAATCCGATAATTCTAAGGGTTTGGAATGTTTGTATACCTCAACTATCTTCTTTTCTTTTTAATTCTCGCACGAAAGGGATTCATAAAATCTCACACATTGGCTAGTGTGTATTGATGCTATTGCTATATTATCACTGAAAGTATTTCCCAATTGTGATGATTCTCCGCCTTTGAGATCACTGTCTTTGTTACTAGGCGTCAACGGCTTAAAGTTTTCTTGCACAATATCAAATAATGACTTTCACTCTTTTCGTTGTATTCTTCGCCATGTCTGCGTCGTTACTGTTCTAATATTATGCTTAAGTCAATTCTTGTAGCAGGAAGTCCTGGATACGTATTTGAAAACTGATACATCGTTTGAGTATCCTTGACCAATCTGAATTTTTTTTTTAAAATAAGAAATACTGATTTAAAAATCCATTCTGTCGCGTTAGAACACACCATTGTTTGAGTATACTGGTGCTGGATCAGATATGCTCATAAATCCTTTCAAAATACTATGCGCACAAATTTGTGAACTAAAACGCGGTAATTAATATATAAGGAAACATCTCTGTTCGGATTGTGCTTTACAAATAGGTATTTCCTTGCGATATAAGCACGTTGCCTATTTTAAACTGTTTCACATTAAGTTCTTACGGTCAACCGACGTGTGTTGTCAGAATAAATTACTGGGATTTCAATTTGCAAACCCAGATGGGCTCATAGTGTACCAAAGGACTGAGTAGACAGCTCAAGGGTTGTTTCAAACTAAGCTACGTTCCAAAGAATTATGCATGCCTTCGTACTTGTAAACTTATAATTGACATCGACACTATATCGTCAGATAGACTTTCATTTTAATGTACAATCTACGTTTCTTCATTTATTAAGAACAAATATTTTCCACCAGTTTAATTCGAACCTGTAAACAGTAACTAAACTAACTAGACCACCAACAAGTAAATAAAAGAACTCAGTCTTGCACTTAAGATACTGATGGAAAAAAAAACATGCGCGGCCACCCTTCTTATATTAAATCAATGTGAAACTACACTATTTTGAACTATTCTTGCATGGCTTATTCAATACATACTTAGACATGGTCTCGTGTAACTATAAATAGACATGGAATAATACTTTTAGGTCTCTTAAACATTTCGAGTCCTTCACACATCCATTATATGAGTATTTTTCACACTGACAATTATCAATTCAGTTCACTATTGTATAAAGACAAGAAATGTACAATTTTGCTTTGAGATAATAGGTACTTCAGAACTGTTGATTAAATCAAGAAATGGCCACTTTCCCTTTGAGAATTGAACAGTACGTGGAAAATAGTGATTTAATTCATCCTTTTAGGAGTCATCTCTGCTATACTAAGAGATGACAGAGACTATACTAAGTCTGTATGCAAGTATTGATCGATCTGCAACCACACTGTACCTAGAGACGGCTGTGCTGATAACTGAGGGCTATAATCACGTGGAAAAGTTGTGTTTGTAATAGTGATCACTTTATTTGTCATTCAGGCATTGATGCAAATCATGTATATTCGCGTATATCTTCGTGTATGTACTTGTGCATGTATTGGTGTCTGTATTTGTATTTATATTCGTGTTTGGGGCTACACGTATGTGCAAAGGTTCTGTCCATACTACAGTTTCAAAAGTAGTGATCAGTTTGTTTACTACGCGTGCGTTTATGCAAATAATAACAATGATCAGTAGATATGTCCAGCAGTAGTATGATAATAGCAATTTTGCTGGTTACTGATCAATGTTGAGGTCTTCTATTCCAAATGTCTATCCTCTTGCATGAGTGCCTGTTTGCAACTTTCACGTGTGGATGTGCGCTTGTGATGTGAGGACAAAGTCTTTGGGGTGGGTGGGTGGGTTTTTAAGTCTTTTACCTAAATCAGCAAATAATCTAAAACTGCTATTTACTTACTACTTGATTTTTTGTTGCCTTCATACCTCATGACTTCTCTGGCGGCTGTCTGATAGGCAAAGTCAAGATTTTTTTCAAGTCTTGATTCTAAGAACAGTGGGTTTTCTTATCCCTTGATCAGATGGATGGATACCCAGGACGTCAACTAGCGTTGGACAAGGGTATCTCCCAAACACCAGGGATCATGGAGAAAATGACTTAGTCTTGTGGGATTTATTGCTATATGCACGTACAAGCGGTGTTACGTATGTCCTCCAATCCTGTTTTTAATTCTCTTGTAGGATACGAAGCATGTTTAAAGGAATGCGGTGGAAACTTTCACGTATGCCGTTGCCCATGGTATGGTATAGGGCTGTGCGGTCATTTTCCACATCGGTGATACGACATAGCATCTTGATGATGTGTGATTAAAAGTTACCTTCCTCGTCACTGTGAAGGCTTGCCATGAGGCCATAATGTACAATTAAATTGTCACACAAAATTTTCGCTGTTGTTCTACAAGTCTGGTTTCTGGTTGAAAACGCATATGCATGCCTAGTGAAGTGGTTTGTAATCATTAGAATACTTTCATAACCACCTTTCGACCGCCCTAGAGAAAAATAATACACACCAGTTCCAATGGTTAAGAAACGAAGATAATATATAATCGTTTAAAATTTAACCCAAACAGAGTTCATACATGTATACACCTACTTGGTTGCAACTATATTACATTAAATTTCAAATAGTCATAACTTCCATATTTATTATCTCATTTTCTAGACATTTTCAGAGCATGTTTAACATCGTCGTTTATATGGTGTTTCTTTTCTTTTTCTTTTTGTCATAAAAGAAAAAACAACAAGCATAATGTTATCAAAAATGCTACATAAATAAGCAGACTGAGCTATCTCCGCTCAGAAAATCGGTCAGTTGGTACAACTTGTCTAGCCTGTCAGACGACGAATATCAATAAACGAAGGGCAAATCTTGATAAAGCAATTGCCTTCTGGTTGAATGTTGACTGAAGTAACTGGGTCGTATACCTACATATGACAAACTTTCCTTTAAAACGGAAAAAGGAAAACCCTAACGCTTTAATGGCATATTTTGTATTAAATTATTTCACGATCTTCCAGAGAAGAAAAGTGTAATTGTGGCTTTATTGTGAATTTATATGATGCAGCAAAGCAGTTCTTAATCTCCCAGAATCTTATTCTCGATCGTATCCAAGCGACGCCATGATGCTAGACATCCTTGGTCGAGACACCCAACTCCCTCCCAAAGGTGTTCTGCTATATGTAAGGGTAGTACTAGAGGATGTCATTTCCCAAACGGGGGGAGGGGGAAGGGAGGTGCTATATTATTAAAAGGGTCAAAATATTTGAAAGTGAAACAGGAATTCAACGTAAGTGCCATTTTGTTCATATATTTTGGAACATCGTAGCTTGAGGTGGTGACGATCTGTTTGGCGGGCCTTAGGCCGATTATGCCCGATTTTGGTAATCGGGGCCCGCGCTCACAGGGTCTCCGCGCGTTAGTAATTTTGAAAAATATATCTATTGAAAGAAAGTAATTTTAAAGCGATGGAAGAAAATTGTAAGTTCAATTAGGCATATCATATAAAACTTCTTTAAAGTTTATTCCAATGTCGTGCTCACAGGGAGGCCAAAACCTCGGTTTGGGTCCAAAGTACATTCTCTAATACTAAGGGTCTATGATATTTAGCGCGCCTTAACGTTTTGAAAATACTTTTGTTATTAGATGATTTTGTTTTCTTCCAAAGCACCTTAAGAAAGTACATGCATTACAATCCAAGGTCTGTTAACAGTATCGGATGGACTGTAGAATGATTTGCAACGTTCGCTGTCGCTTGTTTAGAGCACAATTTTTACATATCACAAGAGAATTATTATTATCGTGTGCAGTGCGTGCTCAGCCATTTAGCAACGTCATCATCAGCAACGTGCAGAGCCTGCAGTCCACCGGGGAACTTTGTCAGTGGACAGTTGTTCACAGTGTGTGACATGGTCTAAAGAGCTCCACAACAATAGGAAGACTTAGTGGCCTGGTCCCATCGAACAAGGCTGACTGCAAAACAACCCTGTCCTGTCCAATAGAGGTTCAGTGTGGTCCACAGATGACGTGGAAGGTTGAAGCCAGGAGGGTAGACAGATGGCTCAGCTAGGAGGGAGTGGTTTACAACATATGTCGAAGACCACTCAATACTCCATGCGGAAATAGCTGTCATATCCTCCGGTAACGGACCTAACCAGATTGGGCGTCTCGAAGTACAGTGGAAGTTTCTCAATTGGCATAGATCTTAGGCTGCTTCCAGGCGACACAGATGTGGAGAAGGAATATTGCTGAGTACTGGCAGCCATGGTAAAGGAGTAGGACGTAATGTTCCAGAGATTATTCGTATTGTTGTGTTGAGCTGGACATCAATTAACTTAGTGTGGGATGATCGAGCCCAGACAGTAGCGCAATGCTCGGCTGTCGAATAACCGAGGGCCAGTGCTGATGTCTTGAGTGTCTAAGCACTATCGCCCCAGGTTCAGCCAGCCAGTTTGCAGAGTAGGTTGTTTCGAGTACTCAATTTTGCTGCAGTTTTCTTCATGTGGTTGTAGAATGTCAGTGATCTGTCCAGAGTCACACCAAGGTATGTTGGTGTCGGGTTGTATTTTATTTGCTGCCCATTGAGGAGGATGCAAAGCTCACGGTTCGCATTTACATTATTAAGGTGGAAGACGCTGAAGACTGTCTTTGTTGGGCTTTCCTGTAGAGGGGCCCCGAGTGGCCGAATGGTCTAAAGCGCTCTCCGTTACGGATTACTGCCATCTCACCTCTGTCTGCGTGGGTTCGAGTCTCGGATTCGGCGAATGTGAATATGTGAGAAAGCTTGCCAGTAGCTTCTCGTGGGTCGGTGGTTCTTTCCGGGTTTTTCCCGGTTTCTTCCTCCACCATTAATAGTGGCCGCCATGTATAGTCTATCGTGTGCTGAAAAATGGCGTTAAGCCCTACAACAACAACAACAACAACAACAACAACAACTTTCCTGTAGACGCCATTTCTTGAAGAAGTCCGTCATATCCTCAGGTCCTTGTTCAGTACCCCCTCGAGCTCAGCAAATGAGCGATTTTGGGTCCCGAGAGCAATGTCATCTGCATATATGAACTTGCGCGACCGTGTTACACAGTCATTGATATAGACATTGAACAAACTTGGCGAAAGAACAGACCCTTGTGGGAGTCCATTAGTCTGACGCCTCCACGAGCTGCAGCTCTCTCTGATGTGTACTCTGAAGTGCCTGTTGCGAAGGAACAGTTCAGTAGTTTCAACTATCCATCGCGGAAATACTCTGGAAATTTTCAACAGCAGCCCTGAAGTCCAATATGGATAAGAATTGGTCTGTGATGACTGTGTGGGAAGTCATCTAAAACTGTTTGCCTTACTGGCTGAGAATGGTCACCAATGGAGCCGACCCAGCAGAGGTCCGGTGAGTAGTCCTTTTGCCATCTTGCAGAATGAAAGGTCCCACGTTGCTTGGAGTCGTGGGTCAGAAGGAGAATTAAACTTCTTTTTAACCTAACTGTGTTTCAAACAACAACGTAAAATATTTTTTATTTTCGGTTATGTATACTAATTGTAAGAATTGACTCATGCTTAAAATTCATGTTGCTTTCAGGGAAGTTGTTACATCGGGTATTTTCATATGATCCCTCATTGGATGCGGTGAAAACTTTAGTTTTTATCCTTCATCCAGTCATGAACATTCGAATCTAATGTCGCAGCACGTGCCTTATTACACATTTAGAAAATGTTCTTTACGCATTACTGAAGGTCTTTTTTTTAAAGTAAAAAGTAATAAAACGCTCATGGGGATTAATCTAGTATATTAACTTAAAATGTCTTTCAAAATTGTGATGTGTCAACCGATTCAGACCAGGCCATTCGCTTCACTGAGTGCGGTTGAGTTCTCCCAAGTTAAGAAATAATGTCTCTATAATTGTACACAATATGTTATTTTGTATTGCACAAATTAGCGAAAACATAGCTGAAAATGAATACTGTAAATTAAAATAGGTAATAATGATGCAATGTTGTAACTTAGTTGAGCTGTCATGTCATTGGGTACCAACAAATGTGCTTTGATACAAATGGGAGGCAGTAGTGTCATAACAAATGGTTTGGACCGGGTTTACTGATATAGGTGTAACTGGATGAAGCCTGGTTTGGATTGGATTTAGCGAAGATTCTGAAGGACATTTCGTGAATAAGATGTTTATTTATAATATAATGACATGATTAATAGCATCTGACACCATTCTCGTGCCTATAAAGTCTAACCATGCATTTAACAGAATGATACGCACCGACTTAAACATCTGATATAAGGAAATAATATCTTTACTAACTGGAACTAATCAAAACGTGTTACTTCAACGAGTGACCAAACAAGAATCAAAGTAAGGAATTTATGAACAAAGCACTTATAAACAGATATGATATATGGATCATTCGTCATAGATGATTAATGTTAATTATTTAAATACAAACATGAAGAATGTTTCATCTATCATCAAGGGTATCAAACTATTGAATTTGTACAAAAAATGAATAATGTTTCATCCACAAGTAGGATATTTATTATTAATTTGCACTCGTATTGTGATAATGAATTAATGCTTTCACATATAGATATTGATTTAAAATTCTAACGTGTGTGTGTATTCGCATCCAGTTGATGTATCACGAGCTATGTCCGGTTCCACAGCTCTCGTTAAATAGTCAGCGTGCCACCATGCATGGCCCGTCCCTCCCAGTCGGCTGAAGGATCCTTCGAGAGACTCCTTTCACCTGCAGACCCGTTGGTCCCGATGCTTTGGTCCCTCAGTGCGGGAAAATCCAAACCGTCTTCTGAGCCAACGTCACCATATACGGCAGCGTACGGGTTACACGAAACCGCACAGATTTCCACGACTCCCCTTCCAAAATCAGCTAACGCTATATAGACTAGAGCCGTGTAGTACACGAGAGATGGCCAAGTACGAATGCAATGATAAACATTAAGCATACGCACACATCCGGACCATTGTACGAGATTATTATTATAATAACCAGTTTCGTACAAGAATGTGTATACGATAATAATAATCTCACCGAATCTTAGGAAATGGAACACTACTCATCGTATAATACATGCAACGTATAAATGAATTCAGTTCGTCTGTTTAGTTAAAATGGATAACTTGAAATAGACTATAGTGTATATAATGGGCGTTATATGACACAAGTCAGACTATTTGTCTGACTATCTGTAAAAATTAGAACAAATACTGGAACATTCAATATATTAAACAATTCTATCACATCACACGGATAGTGAAGAAAGAATGCAATTTTATATTTCACATATATCTAACGCTGAAGATTGCTCTCTCAATATGGACAGCTTCCTAACAAAATTCATTGAATACTCAGACGTTACACTATAAGTACCCTGTTTATGGTGAAATCCAAGGCTTAATGTAATCGGGTTTCCCACTGCAGGTACTTGCAGCAATGGGTGAATCGAACTCAATTTTAAAATAGCTAAAGACGTCAAACAATCCACCCTAAGGTAATGCTGTACGAGGTAAAGACACCCGAGTACATGTTCGTTCAAATATAAAGCATTGAGACACAATTCCGTGATGGTAGGTCAATGCACTTCATTACCCCATGACATTACCCTTAAATCACATGCGAGTGTGTGAAATAAGCAAGTGCAGACGAACCCCTGGTGAACCTTGCTCAGTATGCACACAAATGATATTACTTCGCAGTCAGGCCTGTACGCTGGTTAACGTGCCGGCAGAAGGGTTAAGATACATTAGCAAATATGTACTTGATTTTCACTGTATGAAACAAAAGTGTCTGTTTGGGCTGCTAATGCCTCGGTTCAGTATCTGCACAAAGTCGTAAGTTGTTCTCCATTTCTGCCATCATGCTCTCGAACTTATCCATCCAAATTATTTTATCCTTGATAGCCAACGAGAACAGTTTACTGACTGCATTGATACTGCCTTTTGAATCAGACAGGTGTTGTTGAGCGGCTTCATTGATGATATTACTAACCGAAGCTGGCATTGTTGCTGTCAATGGAAATGTAACTGTGTTTGGTTGTGTCTGAATCACTAATTGTCGTACTCGATCTCGAATCGATTGAACAGCTTGCAATCCCAGATTATTGAACTGATGTTATCAAAGAATCGTAAAGCAACTTGTTTAGTATTTGGTGCATCGCGCGAGGAGAGGGCTGCGAACACGTTTGGTGCGTCTGTAAACAATCTCTGGACAACATCGCCAAAGCCTTTTCTGTAATATGTCACACAAACGGGCTTACTCGAGTTGACAACACGCACTGGTATCACTCATCCGCGTACACTGTCAATGTATTTAGGTCGAGATCTAATGTTCAGTTGTATTCTCAAGATCTCCCCAAGCAGGCCAAATATGTGCAGTTCACATGGGTAAAACGAAGGTTTCTCAACCGGGGATACTTGAATGGAAGACACATGGGATTCTCAGTAGGGGCCAACCCAAACAATATATAAGCGTGTGACACCTGCGTTGTCGAGGCTGAAACTTCAAACTACCACTTATAGCTCACAGGTCAGATTAACTTGAACCGTTGAGATAAATCTGGCAATCTCTGGCACAAAATCATGACTGATACCGTCGGGTTCTGCACGCAGAATTAGTTGTTCCGTGGGACTTATATTAATACCATCAGGCCAACACGAGGACAGTTCTTAACGATGACGATATCAACCATTTACGTTGGAGATTCGATCGAGATGACAGAGCTGAGCGTAGGGTCTGTTCAATTATGAAAAGTTTTAGAATTGCGCTTCGTCACCAATGTGGTCCTTAGTCGGGTCTCATTAGCAATTGATTCAATTTCGTATGCTCCCGTGGGAAGTCCAAGAACGAATTATTCCCTGGAATCCCACAAAGGGCTGAGATATAATATTAGGTCAAATGCGATAAACACGCTAGGATACTAGTGTGATCTCGTATGCGTGACCTTCCCCCGCGGTAATTGTCGCAGAAAATGTCACACACATTTCTGCTTTGGTTGATAATATCGAAATCGTCCGTTTAACGCTCCGGGTTGTATTTGCAACGACACACTGCATTGCTGCATTGATTTCTCGAAAGATCGTTTCAGATCAATGGCGATATGCATATCATCCATGTCTTCAATAAATGCACGCATCAACGTGCGAAACGTTCCTGGGTCAAAGATGCTGCTGTTGAGCAACTGATGGCAAACTGATGCGTCCTCATTAATGACTTCTGGTGGGTTGTTGCCTGCATGAACCGACACCATGAGAATATCAAACCGATCCTCAAGGTTGTGAGTGTCACACAGTAAACCAAGGAGTTCTCAGTCCTTTGGATCTTTCGTCATAACAATGAGGTATGTGGCAACTTTCCAGTTCCTTCGAACTCTTTTAGTTCTTTGTGATATGTTTTTCCCAGTGGAAGTGTAAGTGCAGGTGGTCCGGTCACTGTTGGTGATACATGTTTTTGCTTGTTCATAGTTGCACGTTGTTCTAGTGGGGGTGATACCGATTTCTTTTGGACTTTCGATGCTACTCGTCTTTGCTTTTCTTGGGTGTTGGGTGTTACACATCCTTGTGGTTCCAATGGTGAAGCAGAAAGTCTTTGTTGTTGTTATTCCTGTGTGTGTTCAGAAAGTCTTTGTTGTTGTTGCTCATATGCACGTCTTTGTTCCACTGGTAGCCTTGTCGATTCTTATTGTTCTCATAGCAATTAGGCAAATTCTTGTTTCTGTTGCACATAAGCACGTTTTTGTTTCTGTGTACGCGATACATGTCTTTGTTTCTCTTGGGGTCCTGCACGTCTTTGCCCTATTCTTGATGTTGCGGCAATTCGTTCCCTCGTGTGTGTAGGTGGTTTTCTCAGATAGGTTTTGCCCCTGAAGGTACAGGCAAATTTTCACATCAGGGTGCAGAGATATTTTGGATGATACATGTCTTTATTACTTTTCTTCCAGTGTATGTGCAGGTGGTGTTTTACCGTTGAGATACATGTGGTTCTTCCTGTGTTTCCTTCTCCACAGTTGTGGAAAATTTGTAGGAGGGTCCAGGTTCACAATACGACTGAAGTTCGTTTGATGATCCGGGTTTGTGTAATATTCTGGTAGTGATAGACGAGCGCGATGTCGTTTTTTGAGTCATTCATTATCTACTTCTTTCATAAATTCTGCAAACTTTGCGTTGCCTTTGTCAACGTCAGCTTCTTTATTTATTCTATTATAACGATCAAACATGGAGCAGTGGCTTGTTTGAACACGCATATTTCCCTGTGCATAAACTTGGTCCATACATCTTTTATATATGAAGGTGTTTTTTTTTTTCTCCACGTACAATTTCCATTCTGGGGGTGCTTTAATAGCGGAAATTACAGAATTTTCCAAGAACCATTGACGGCCGGTTTCATTAAAATGTTGCCCTCGGTGTTTTTAGCATTGACTGGTACACGTTTATTGGTGGTGTCGGAAGATTCACAAGTGCCGCTTGGAAGTCTTCGTCAAGCTCTTGGGTGCCTCTTCGGAATCTCTCCATTTGCGCCGGCAAGTTCAATTGATCGGAATTTCCTAAAACTCGGACCCGGGTTTCCTTCTGTTCCTGCCATCTCTCGCAAATTTCTTTACCTCGTTTGCGGTTTCCGCCATGTTGACTATGATCTCTTTTGTTGGTTTGATCAGCCGTGCAAACGGTGTGATTTAGCCCTCTGTTGCGACTGTTTCAAATATTTGATACATTTGTGGGCGTCTACATAACCACGGTGAAGTCACAGGTGTACACAAGCAGCTTTGCGGCGTCCGTCAGTATACTCTGCTATGCCGTCGCTGGCGGTTTTCTTTGTATATAAATTGCCACGTCCAGACCCGCACGATATTTTCTGGACCATATGGTCAAGTTAGTAGTGACGAAACTATACGGGTCCTGAGTGACCTCCGAAAACATAATCCGAAACTCATCCCAACACGATTTAATTATCAACATGTTGCAGTTGTCTCGGATCACTTGAGGCAAGTGTACGTATCGTTGGGTTGCAGAGATCACATAGGTGTTTTTTGTATCGACTTCGGGAAAATATTCTCGCTGGTTTTTCTTGGTGTTCAAATATCGTCGTACACGACAAGATATATCTCATTTGGATGAAAGGAAGTCAGTAGTGGACGATTTGCTTCTTGGCGACGACTGAAGCGCCCCCGTAAAATCCCTGAGTACACAATTACATGATTGATCGTCTGTCGACGGGGCAATCAAGTTCAGCGATCCCTTATTAGCGATCTCAGACTTAGACTCAACAACAGTTGGGCTTTGCAGATCAGGCCGGGACGATAATTAACACGCGAACAGTGTTTGGAAAAATGTCACCGTACATGGATGTTATTGGCTTTGCCTTCGCAGTGAAGTCAATAACTGTAAAAGCGGAGCTTTTCTTCTTTCGTGATGCTGTGTTAAATATCAGTTGTTGCATAACACAATAATGCCTTAAATATCGTGTGCAAATACCGTATGAAAACTCGTACCGCAAATCCAGCACGAGTTCAAATACGTAATGATCAAGTTGGGATTACTGAAATTTGTGGTCCGTGTGAGCAAAGAAGCTCATCTTTGTGACAACCTCCGGTTCCAGACCTCCCAGATCTACTGGTTAACTCAAACGCAAGTTTAGAAAAGTCGGCGGTGATGTCGCTGCTGCGTTAACAAAGCTACCGGAAACACCATGGTGCAAATACCCCAAGGTAAATACATTCCTAGACACAATTATTGTGGACGTGGAACACGAGTGGATATACGTTTGATTCTAACAACTAACCAATACCAGTTTGTTACAGTTAGGAATGATATAATTTCCTTATGTCAGTTGTTTTTACTCGGTGTGCATAATTCTGTTAAATCCGCTGTTGGAGTTTATGCGTACGACTTTGGTATCAGATTCATTTATCGTTCAATTACATTGTAAATAAAAATCTCATTCAGGAATTTATTTCAGTCTATGTACTAAAATCTAATCCCAACCCAGCTTCGTCCTGTTACATAAACTAGCCACTGAGCGGACTTTGTCCGCTACATGCTGTAGTCCTCGCGGTTATTGGAAACGTGAAACTATTGTTAGCTATGTCTACAAAGGTCACCACGGGTTGCATGAGCACGGCTATCAAACAAGCGTTGTGGCCAATTTATCTACCCTCACCAAAAAAGATTTTCGACGGATGTTTTGATTTGAAACTGCCCAATTAAGTTCACCAGGTTGTGATCTTTTTACGCCCTTAGGATCGTGTATGTGGGCGAATTTACAGGTATGCGTTAATCATTGTAGGTGTTACCATTAGATACAAGGAAGCAGAACCGTTGACATATAAAGATTCAGCAAGTGTCGCAGATCCGCTTAAAAGTATCTACGTACGCGGTAAGCTAACATCTCCATTGCTGTTACCTGTAGACCTGGGAAAAATATATCTTGGAACCATTGCTGCGTTGTTAATAAAACATATGGTACGGGTCCGTGTTGGACATATTAACATATGTCGCGATGAAACCATTGTGGAACATTTTAACAGTACACCTGTATTATTCAGATATCAGTATGCGCAAGAATTGTTAATGCATCGGAAAGAACGATCTCGAAAGTGGTAACACGGTTTTGAGCAATCATAACAGATATGAATAATGAAATCATATTCGCGATTGGGTTGAAACCTACTAAGGCGATTCGATAGAAGACTTTCACCGTTAAGTAAGTTTTACAACTACCTGGGTTAGACTCATTCGGAACATTTTCTTTCAATATCTGTCTGCACCTGGAGAATTAGAATGGGGAAGGGGGGGGGGGGGGCAACTTCATGCTACATACTCGGTTGGTCCATCGATTATTTTACAATCTCAGACCGAATTGTTTTTTCTGATACAGTCAAGACTCTACCATATAGAGCCATAGGCGAGTAGACGTCTTCCAAGCAGAACACTTGTGCGAGAAGAACTTCAAGTCATACAAAACTACCAGCAAAGTTTATTTTAATTCCCTTTGTGCCCCAGTCGTAAGTTTATTCGTAATCGGATGGTGTCCGTATACGCAAGTGACGATCCGTCGGCGAATATCCATCGCCATGTGTCAAATTGTGACACACTCATTTGGAACATTGCTATACGCCCATACGATGTTTCTTTGACACGACCAGATTTACAGTGTGTAGCGCTCTCAAACATTCCACATACATATCATGTTTGAGATCCTTCTCTTCAATAACACGGGCAACTCCTTTATCCATTTTGATGTTTTTACCTCTCTTCAGTCCGACCACGATCAAGTCCCACAAACTCTTCAATTAATTTTCCCGCATATACTTCGCTAAATTTTCTACAGCGTTTTTGTGAGTGTTTCTAAACAGTGAACGATCTTGATGATAATCGCTTATGTTAAATTCATTAAAAAGTATGTCCGATGACATATACACACAGACATCGTAGATGTGAATTGGTGTCCGTGTAGTGCATCTTGATACGATCCTTGTAAAAGGATTTTATCTTGTTATAGTAGACTCGTCCATCAAGAGCTTCGACAAGTCCAACACAGATGAGCAACATAGATAGGATTACTCAACTTTAGCTTAGCTTTATTGCTCTGAACGGCTATGAGTCCAGTGCGTTGTAAACAATATTTTTTACCCGGCCGCAACAACAGAGGCTCACCATTAAATAGATTTTAGATTTGTTCAATGTGATATTTATGCCAAATCATTGCACGTGATCATTACAAAGTGTTTTAACTAATTGTAAGTGGCCGCCGCTAATGCAATGCCATCCGATTACGTAAAATGGATAGCACTACTTGTATAATGACTCGAGTGTTTCTGTACTTTTGCACGTGAATCTATTTTTGTCAGAGCTCCTAACGTTGTTTCTCCCGCTCAGACTCTTTATCTTGAAAATATTTCGCATTCTTACGAAAACGTGGTTCTGATGTTTCCATATGTTATAATGCTGAAGGTACCTAATTAATTTATCATTAGTAATGTTCGCTACTCCAACTATACTCAGTAACTTGTTCAGTGCCATCACTGGAGAATATAAAATTGTTTCATTTATCAAAGCTGGGTATTCTAGCCAACGTCAGCGACTTCATTTTCTTGCACAATACAATTTAATGACTTTTTACGTTTTTTCTCACTGCTCATAAATCTACATCGTTGTTGTTCAAGAATTATTCATAAGTCGTTTAATTGGTGAAGAATCTTCGGGTATATATTTTGATTAATCATGTAATATTTTTGAGCCTCTTTGATAATCGATATGATGCATTGAAGCGAAATAGAGATTTAATCATTTCTATAACGTTACACACACTCCATTGTTTCAGTAATCTAATTCCAGTATTGGATATGCTCATAAATTCTTTCAAAATACTCTAAATATCAATCTGTAAACATTTCGCCATTTATATAATATACTCTGCGATAATTCTCAAATACAATGTATTCTCATACTATCTCTACAAAACATATTGTACCCGCAACATTCTCATACAAAGAAAACATTCTCCGTGAATGAATAATAATAATAATAATAATAATAATAATAATATCTTCATACACAAAGAAAACGTTGTCCATGAGATATATCCTTCTAGCTATATATCTTCACACATACAAAGCAATCTTTGCATAATATAATTTATGCAGTATAGGTTCGATCAATAACCGCAGAAGTATGCAGCTACAGCATTGCATTGGCCTGACTCTGGAGTAACTTGTCCGTGTGATTTAAGGGTAAAATCATTGGGTATCGAAGGGCGTAAACCTATCTTATGATATTAAGGAAGCACTGAAAGGTGGGAAGATCACTGAGTGCGAGAGTAATGCAGAGTATTTGCGCAGCGCCTGCGTAGAGGAGAAGAAACTTATACCTGTGGAGGGCTAGGGGTAGGAGTACAGGCGAGACACGCCTTGTTGTGAGGGCTGCGGAAGTGCAACCGTGCAAGCGGTGTTCGCAGGAAAAGGAAAAATGGTCAGCACTGTAGGTTTTCTACCCCTGGCCGCTATTAAATGGTAGAGATTTATTACTATTTACAGACAGGTTTCCCACTTACAGCTACAAATGCCAATAAAACGAAAGCAATATGCAGAGTACGAAGCACTGGCGGTGGGTGGAGTGGGAACCTCCTTGCCCAGGAGCAACGATTATACAGACAGCGGCAGGCTTATGCAGAGATTGCAAAATTTAAGGCGATGGAGCAGGAACAGAGGCGAAGGTGATATCCCAACCGCAATTAGCTTTAATGAAAAAATAAAAGAAACTTGTAGTCTAAGTACCAAAGAGCCGAAACCGACCGAAGAATCATATGATCATGACGAGGTCATCCGACCCCTTCCGTTTAAGCATTAGGCATTATATTATTGTAAACGAACGAGCTACTTACATCAGAAATTGAATAGCTGACAGCGTGCAAAAACTACTCATCTCGAAAACTGACGAGAGTGACAACGAAAGTGCTCCACTGAGCACGGAAATTGTACGTTTAACAAAATACATTGACAACACAATTACACAATAAATTTTATTTAACTCAAATTACAATGAAAACAATTAATTAAGCTGACTTTAGCAAAACATCACAACAAACGAAGTAAGTGGTCAAGTGTGTGGAACTACTTTCTAAAACTTCTGCCATATAATAACATACAAAATTAAGTAGTGAATCGCCAGCTGGTGACAATTACTTAGCGGGCAATACCTACAAATGTAGTCCCAGTCTATTTTATAACATTATTTCCTCTCCCACTTTGGTTGTGATATTCGAGTTAAATTTAGTCATATTTTACATTGATTTAAAAGAAATAGTTTATTCTTAATAATATTAATATTCTAATGTGGCTATCTCTGTGTATATATTTTGACTTTACTGCACACAGGCATCGTTGCAGGTCTGGAAGTTACGTCGGTGACACACTGTAATAGTCTCATAACAGGGTTTGGTTTTTTTCCGTTTTTGTTCCTGATTATCATCACAGCCGCTATCCCACATGACTCGGCAAGAAATCTATATACTATGTGTACCCAATGCATGATTAGCATTAACAATCCATAAAGTGAAGGTTGTATTTACTCGACTTTATTGTCTGTAAATCCGCAACCGCACGGTATCTTATTTGTGCTCGGAGTTGTCGGTGATATTTTTTTTTATTTCCGCCAACATAGTCTCAAATTCGGACGCGCTAATTATTTTATCGTCGATAAAAATCGAATACAGTTTACTGATAGTGCTGAGACTGCTTTGTGCCGCTACAAGCAGCTCTGAATATACACGTATTCGTGAATGTAATCGCATCGAAATTAATTTGCTAGCACCACCAGCGACAGCGATTACTATTGATATAACCACGATAATAATTCAGATTGGTGCACCTCCGATGATTGGTGCCAGTGTCTGCTGGAAATAAAAAACGAGTTATTTGGGGGCAGACCGCCAACTAGTTGTGATCGGTTTTTAGGCCGACCATTATAAATTCGCAGCGACGCTAGTGCAATCTCGAGAGTGCATGGTTCACCAGCAGTAACAGTTGCAGAAACGTTTCACGACTTCTGGTTTCGTTGAAGAGATTGTGATCACTGAGGCAATGCTTTGTGTTGTATTTAGATCAACTGTTGCATCACAGTATAGACTGCACGAAAAACACGAAGTGTTTCCCACGAGCATCGCAGTCATTTCCAAACTCATCACCGGTGTACGAACTTCGTTCGTCGTATTGGTCAAGGTCGTCCATGACCAGTGCTTCACCGATCATGGAGAAGAACTCAATGGTGGACGGCGAAGACGTCTTCAACAAATTCATTGAGCACATCATAATACAGTTGACAGTCCGAGGATGGAGCAATCACGTACAACCGATCCTATGTTAACCATCGCATCAGACTGAGCAACAGTTGAGTTTCCTCTGATCTCCCGGGGCCAATGGTCAGTGCACGAACCGAGTTTGGAAACACTATATCATGCCTGGGTGGTCGAGGTTTCACCGGCGCAGAGAAATCTATTACGGAAAATTCTTTTCTTTTACGTGATACCATGCTGAATATCACTTCTTGTATAATTCATGCTTTCATATAATGTGCTATACCCCATGAAAACAAGGACATTAAATCCACCTCAGTTTGTAACAAGTAATGATAGAGTCGAAAACGGTCGAACTTCCATCTGATCTGGGCCAAAGAAGTTTATGTTCGTGGAAACTTCCATTTCCAAAGGCCTTAGGGGCTCAGAGGGTACAGATTGTTGGCGGTGATGTCGCTCCTGCATCAACGAAACTAACCCATACGCCATGTACTAAATATCCTGCCGAAAAACCTATCCTTGGATACAATAACTGCTGGCTGGGATAAGATTGGATACACTACTGCACGCTAACGGACCGGAGTCACCTTCATGAATCTTCAGTGGGTAATAAAGGCCAAAATGGCAATTTGTGGTCAAGCGTGGCTGCCGAAGCATACGTTATGGCAAAATTTACCTACCTGCGCCAAGGGAGATTTTCCGTAGGTTGTTTGATGTCAGGACACTCAACGAAGTTCAAAAGGCTGATTTTGTTGTTTGTTGTTTCTCCAACATGGTCGTGTACCTAATTTGTTGTTTTTCCAATATGGTCAGGTACCTACTTTACTGTTTCTCCACCTTGGTCGAATACTTTACATAAAAATATACTCTAGCCATCCTGGGTGTTTGCAGCAGGTACAAGAAAGCTCAGCATTTGCGGTCTAAAGATTCAACAAGTGTCGCAGACGAGTTTAATCGCATCTATGCTTGTACGCTGTTAATAAAGCTGTCTTGTACAGGTGGTCCCAGACTAAAAATTCTTGGAGCCATAGCTGCATTGCTGTAGAAGGATCAAGTACAGATGCGTCCAAAACATGTCAGCATACATCTCATTCAGGACATTGTAGAACGATTCAACCGTAAGCTAGCGAAACGTTTATTAGAGCACAAGTACGCGCAAGAGATGGTAATGAACCGTAAAGTGCGATCTCGTTAGTGGGTGACGCGGCTTTGAATAAGAAACAAGACGCGTGATCGAGTTGAAATCCACTGATACGATTCGACGGAAGACTGTTGCGGCTCCGAACCTTAAAGAGGTGCCACGGGCACCCTCATTAAATTTAGTCTAGGACAATCTGTATCTCTATGCCCCTGTTAAGCTGGTCGGCGGACAACGCCGTGCTACTGATCCGTCGATGCATTTAAGAACTCAGACCGAATACTTATTCCGTGACAACTAACCTGCTGACATTTAGCGCCAACGATCTTGAGTGGACCGCATCCACGGGAGACAAAGACGAGTGGACTTTCTTTACCTTGCAGAGGATTAGTGCGAGCGGAATTACAAGTCGATCCCGAGAATACTCAATTACCGCCATGTTTTGGGGATCCACGCGTGCCCGTACGCGTAATTGGTAACATCATCCCATCTTGGAAAATCTACCGCTTGGTGTCCAAGAGGAACAAATATAACTTGGTGCTACGATACAGATTTATGCAATGTTTCCGCGACTTTATAAGATTTGCTGAGTAGGTGCATTCGTTCCGCTTGCGTTATCACTACTTATATTTAGTTCTGCAGATCGTTTTTGACAAAAGCTCGAGGAATTTCAGCCTTCTTGATGTTTTTGTTGAATACTATGGATCTATCGATGGATCTGGAAGTCTCTGACATGATCGAGTACATTTTGGGGCGCAGTCAAACATATTTTTTGATGAGCTTTTCCTCGCACCTGTCTTTGAATTTCCCTACAATTTTTTTTTTTGTTCATGACACAAAGCGAATGATGTTTTGGGTAATGGCTGGCATTAAACTCATTCACCAGAAACGCCTTTCCCTTTTTCTGAAGACGTCATCGATGGTTATATGCATTATCAGCGATTACATGTGCATATTCAGCATCCTGACTTTGTCGTCGTACTTCGGTTTGATATTGTCATAGAAGAACTCGTGCATAAGTAATATGCATAAGCCCAACATAGACGCGTTAACATAGATTGGCCTTGTCAGCCTTAGTTATGATTTTGTTTTTACTATTGACAGCAATAGGTCCACCATAGAAGATATTCTTTGACTAGAACGTCGGGTCCGCAATCAACCTCTCGAACTTGTCTTGCTCTCTATCTCGGTCAAGATAAACTCTGATTCGTTTCCGTAGATTTTATGTGGTTTCGCCATAGATGTTATTATGCATGAGCTTGGCAAAGTTTTTCTCAGACTTGTTAGTTGCGACCGTGCGCATATCCCCATTCATTTGTTTTCACAATGCCATCCACGCGCGCTGGCAAAACCTTAGCACCCGGTGGACTCGCGTCCTCAAGCTCATATACTACTGCAGGTTGTGGACGGGGTTTATATAATTATGTTTCTTACGTAGGATGTGGATAAGCTTGGCACGTTTTGCAAATCTTGGTTTTTGATAATAAAGCGCCCCGTGCCATTCCAGGCGAGGAGAAGTGATGTTCGGTTTCGAGGTTGCATACACTCACGGTTGTATCACGAAATCTTTCGAAGACATTTGGGAGCACCAGCACATCCGTACATATCACGATGGTCAAGAGTTTTGTAACTGAACGCAGACCAGGCAATACTAACGTTCGTTTCGTCTTTGGCGAAAATACCTTTGCGGTACATCAACAAAAAGAAAGCATCAATAAGTGACAAAACATTTTCTCAAGCTTCTCACAATGGTTCGTATAATCGTACGGGTAAGCTTCTTCGCGAATGAGCAAACCTCTGCGAAAGTGTCCATGGATGTTTTTCCCCATCGTTGGAACAGGTAAAAACCGGCCTAGTAATGTCGGCAACGACAGTACTGTTCAGCTATACCAGAAATGCCAGTGAAAGGCGAAAGCACCGTTACTATGATTCATTGATGCAGCACGATATGCAAATGAGCTGCTATTTCACAAAGTTTCCTCACAGTTGGAAGCAGTTCATCTGCAAATCCGAATATACAAACATGCCTTATTTTGTCGTACCGCTTAGTATCCTTATTACGCGTTCTCTGTCGAATTGTTAAAGGGTAAAACATTGTCTCTTTCCTTATCCAACAATACATTTTTGTAGTAGTTTTACTCTACCAGGATCAGAAACTGCAATCGCTTGAATCCTGAATAGCATCGTTGTGGTTTATCTTCGACGATTGGTACTCGTTTGCAGATTCACATGGTCGGAATAGCTGATTTCGCAACTTGACTCCTATATTGCGTCCCAATGTCATTGAGCTTTTTTTTATATACACACAACGCTATTAACTTGGTTGCGTTTTTCCAGTCCCCTTCGTTTTACCTCCCCGAATCCTTTTAGTGGTATCTGAGTCCTGAGGTCCAAATCATGATTATATCTTTGAATTTCATGGAGTCCATCAAGGACATACACTATTTTTGTGTTATGGTAATATAAATTTGTGGATCATGCTTTTGCAAATAAACCGCCATGTTCTTTTTGGAATGTTTGTAAACTTCGTTTGCAAGGATATAAAGAATCTCCATCAAGTCGGTCTCGTCCCAAATAAAATCAATTGATCCATCATCTAACAGAGCCATAGAACATGACCAGGCTTTGTACATTTTCATACAAAATCTAATTGTCTTGAAGTGCTTGTATTTTTTATTTATGTTTTATTTTTTCTTCATTGGACAAAAAAGGATTCGGAGAATTTCTTCCATCGACTGTTTTGCTTCGTTGTAAATCAGTTAGCATAAATAATGAGAGTCTGGTGTGGATGCCATTGCTATATTAGTGTCCAAAGCATGTATCTAACTAATTTGCCCATTGCTATGTTCACTGGTCATTTCAATGTCGTCGTCACTAGTTATTTTAATGTCGTTGTCAATTTAAAGTTTTCTTGCTCGATAGTATGCAATTACTTACGATTCTTGTTATATGCTTCGCCAAGTTTTTTTCGTTCTTGTTGCAACAGAAAACCTACCTCAATGAATTTATCAAAATGCTCGTAGTTGAAAAATGATACAAATCGTTCGGGCCTTTTTGATAAATCTGTATGACGCATTTAGTTGAATAGTGATTTAATTTTTTTTTCTGTGAGGCTAGAAACACACCCTTGCTCGGGAATTAAGTTGTTTCTGCATTAACTACTATCGTTTACCATGTACGTACGATCGAATTTTTCTGGGCGCGCCACTAGATTGTTTATGCATAGTAATTGCTTAATGGTTAAACTAGAATTATATGACACAACTAAAAACCTATAGGTTTTCTTTGCTTATGAACTGAATACGATAGTCTGTTGAATGTACATGTTGACTGATCACCGTGGGCACAAAGATGTTTTAAATTTGAAAGTTTAGCCTCCGGGAAACTTCCATGTACGTTCGATCGAATTTCTCTCGGCGCGCCACTAGGTTTTATATGCACAGTAATTCCATATCGGCTAAACTAGAATTATATGAATCTACTAAAAACCTATATGTTTACTTTGCTTATGAACTGAAGTAGGAGGGAGGGTGAACAGACCAAGTTTATTTGCGAAAATAAAGTTTCCTATTAAGGGTGCAAAAATTCAAGCGTCACCGAGACCTCTAACCGGGTTATTTTTTGTGTGTGTCAGTATATTTATCGGGGTCGTCACCCTCTCTGCTGCCGTGTGTGTGGTAAAAAAAGTAACGGTTAGCTGGCGTAATTAAATCATTATTATTGATATTATAACGCAAATCATGGAATCTGGTACAGCTAAACTAGCTCGACAGCGACTAGAGGTAATTAAAAAATATATTCCCGTACGTGATTCTGTGAAACAACAACTACAAGTGCATCAGGAAGCTCGAGTGGAATTTGCGGAGGATGCAGCCGAATTATTTAAACCGGTTGCAAAAGCTCCGGAGGTCTTCATCCCACGTTAGAGCAAACCGCTAAAGCCATTGGAAAATTAGAGAAAAGAACTAAGCTAACAAAAACGAGTCTACGAGATCTTCCAGATGAAATAGCTGCTGCTCAACCACAAACACAAACACAGGAAATACTTGACAATAATGAACATCATCGTTCTGAAGTAGCCGATATAAGGTATCTTATACCAGAACTAGAACTAGAACCAGAACTAGAAACAGAACAAGAAAAAGTTCAAACTGAAGTGAATGATAAAATGACCGACGAGAGTATTGCTCTCATAAAAATCGACCAAGCTGAAAATTTATCTGAGTTTGCCGCGTGGAGTTTTGATGATAGAGAAAGAGTTTTAAAATCCGAGCATGCTAATCAGGCAGTAAATTGTGATATAAATTGATATTCCGCATACACTACGGAGTTGATCGGGATCGAAATAATGATATAAGATATATTGCATTTATCAATGGAATAGATAACTATTTTTCATGGTTACAACAACAACAACAATTACAACAATGACAAAAAAACAACAACAACTACATAAACAAGAACAAGAAAAACAACAACAACCACATAAACAACAATCACAGCAACCAGTTAAATAGCAGGCAAAACAACAATTAAGGAAGAAGAACAATGGTATGATGCAAATCCTGCCTCCCCCGGTGCCACAGGAAGTGGTCTTGTCACACGTGGTACAGGTACCAGGAAAAGTGGTCGTATTATTCAACGCCCGAATAACGTTCTTGCCGATGTTGATAGATTAGAAATTCTGATTGCCGGAAAACGAGCCAGCAATAATTCCCTAGAAATCATTAATGAAGCAGCTGCTATTTTTCAGAGATTATTAACAGGCGATATCATGGACATTTATGTTTATCGGTCCCTCGTTGATGAAATTGTTGATGATTACCGCAGTGATTGATGCAATTAGATCAGTGACAAGAAAATAATATGATCATACATAATGCTCAGCGTGGACCTGTAATGGTCAGGGTGATAAAGTCGCGATTACCAACATATAAAGCGATCTACGGTGATGGACTCGGTGATGTTGTTCAGGGTCTATTCAGAAGGATAGCTCCAAAAGCAATACCAATTGCAAACCAACTGGTTGTTCGTGATAAAGGTATTGGTGCTGTTGGTGATGTTGCTAGTAAAGCATTCTCAGCAATCAGGGATATACTAGCACGATTAATGCGCAGATCGCCAGCGGTCCGACCTCAACCAGTACAATTGCCCAGCACTGAAGTTATGTTAGCAGGTGTCAGTAAAATAATAAATCAAGCTGCAAATAAAAAACTAGCGGAGTTGGCTGGTGTATCCCTGTCAAAAAAAAAAAAAAAGAAAAAATATAACTGCTAGTCTGATACCAATAAGTGGTCTTCGTGTTTGACGATAACAAATATAAATAATATTTAAATGTGTATCTGATCCAGCATTTGACATGGATGCGCAAGTTCTCAAGGATGATTCGGTACGCCATTATCAATATTATTCTTATGACGCACGTGTACCTAATGCACGGGGAAGAATTGATCTGCAAGTTCATGATACAAGTAGATATTTCCTGCCCACTGAGGCATTCACTGAGATCGAAGGTACGCCATTATTAATATTATTCTTATGACGCACGTGTACCTAATGCACGGGGAAGAATTGATCTGCAATTTCATGATACAAGTAGATATTTCCTGCCCACTGAGGCATTCACTGAGATCGAAGGTAGACTTTTGAAAGCAGATGATACAGCGTACGGAATTGGTGATTAAGTTGGTTTTGTTAATAATGGCGTCATGGCGTTATTTACCATTGCCACGCATAGCATCTACCGAAGAAATATTGAGTCATGCCTGGAAAACGTCGATGTTTCCACGGCGATACTTGGCCTTGCAAGATACAGCGATGATTACTCCAAATCAGCTGGTCCATCAATGAAGTTTGCAAAGGATACTACTGATCAGCCCGAAAACAGCAACGTAAGACTGTATGCAGCTGGAACTGAAGTTGCATCAATGAATGAAAATTTCAGCTTCGGATTTGCATCACGTCGATCAACGTTAAACGGCGAGGAAGAATTTTCATGTGTGATTCCACTATCAGATATATTTGGATTCTGCAGACATGCTAGAAAAGTTATATTTGGCGCTAAACACACCGTGGTACTTGTTAGAAAAGCCACCAACAATGATGCAATATGGCGTGATGCTGCCGTTAATGCAGGTAAAGTAATACTAACAAAACTTTCGTAGTGGATGCCAACAATGACTCCATCGCTGAATGAAGAACAATGGTTGCTCTCTTTCATGGATTCAGGTGGTAAAAATCAAGGTTGTCATGGTTGACGATCACCACAGACAGTATTCAAAGTGATGTTGCGGTATTCTCATGGCAGATAGCATCACAGCAGGAGGTGTCAGCACCACGACATATATTCATCGCGTTTCAGGAAAATGCCAGAGTAGATTCGCGGGAACGAAATCCAATGGTGTTTGACACGCTTGTTATTAGTGAAGTTTCTTTAAAGTGTTGACATGCTTATTATCGGTTGATGACATTCATGGGACGTGGTCATAATGTGGATTCTGGTTTGCAGATATCTCAGCGGGATTTCACAACATTATATCCGATCTATTATTTCTCACTGGAAAACCTGGATTTGTTCAGACAATCAGTCGTTGACATACACTTCTGAGCTGGTGTAGCACGACTGCCCGCTGGTGGTTTTAGAGCAATCGCCGTTATACTCTCAGACAAAACAATGTTGCTTGAAGGTGTTGGTGGACGAATGAGAGTCATTGATGCCCCAGTAGAAAAACACGTAATCGAGTGCACACTTATGATATTATAATGCCATATCATCATGTTAATGTTACTCTGACTCCTGGCCAGAATAAAAAGCTACAATCAGCATTAAAAAAGAATTCTGGAAAAAAATATTACTGAAATCAGCACGGATCGCTTGTTCTGAAGTGTCCAAATAAACTATCCCTGACAGAACGTCAACTCAGGCACTTCAGTGACGCAAAACGATCAGAGTCTGGTGTTTGACTTAATCTTTCTGCGGGTGCCATTAAAGACATTGCCAAGACGGGTGGTATGTTCCCTCTTCTTGCAGCTATACCAGCGTTGATATCCGCTGCAGCCATACTGTTGCAAAAGCAGATACACTTGGGACTTTTGGAACTGCTGCTGGGATGGCATTAAAGAAAGCAACAGGTCACGAACTAAAGACTTCCAAAAGATGGGTGGGGTTTAAGACTGCCAGGAACTCCCCAGTCGTGGTACAGTCCAACCGCGAGCGACTCAGGTCTGAGACTGCCAGGGACATTTCGCTAAACATGCTTCCCATTTCCAATTTTGATTTACTTGATGCTGCAAAAAAATTAAACATCAAAACCTTAGGAGGGTGTTTTTATGCGTGATCAGTTACCAAAACAACCAAACAATTTTGAAATTGATGTCTTTAATCTCGATGGAAGTTCTGCTCCAGGTATTCATTCGGTTACATATGCGATTGATCCACGCGGAGTTGTTTATTTTGATTCGCATGGGTTGGCGCCACCATAAGAATTTTTAAAATGTGTCGGCAGAGTGCAAAGCACTCCGTCTGGTATTCAACATTACCAACACAAACAATAACTGATCCGCCAAAATGTGGCCGTGAAGTACTCGCTGTGCTCGACGCTGTGTCAAGGTCCCTAACACCACCTCATAAAGTTGTGCACGAGTGTACGAGTGGTCGCTTGAAGCAGGTTGTAGTGTAATATACAATGATAGAGATATACTGAAGATCTGCTAAAGGCAAGCCCCAAGGTAACTTGTCCAAATATGCAACCCTTCACTAGGTCAAGGATGAGTTCGCTAATCTTTTGCGTCTCGCAGATGTGGACCAAAATGAAGTTGTTGTTTTTTAGGATAAGCATGGACGGTTAAAGACGAGCATTATCCCGTTGACAGACATTATTCTGAAAGTTTCAGGCGCGACCGAAGAAAACTTAGTGGTCTTTGCTAAAAACGGTAAAATTAAAGACTCTGAGGAATCAGTTCTAACACTCACGGGAGAGATTACTGGACGCATCAGAAGAACTGGAGACATTATGTATGGCGATCTCAACATGAGCAAAAATAAAATTATTATTGTGAAAGAACCAAAATCAGACGATGATGTGGGAACAAAAATATCTTGACAACAATGAGGCCACGATCAGAACTTAGATCAGTAAATACGTTGCTGATCGTATACAATCCACCGGTGATACAATGACTGGAAATCTCAACATGGCTAATAATAAAATTACTGGTCTTCGAGAACCAGAATCAAACGATGACTCTGCAATGAAGAAATACGTCGACAGTAGCAACATCCCAATGATGACCTCGTTAATGACAATGAATGATGGAATGGCCACATTTAGATCTCAATATGCTAGTCATGTAAACGTGTTTACAGATTTTCATAGAAACACAAATAGAACCATTAATGAAGTTTTTGGAAGTCCAGCAGTCATCGACATTAAGCTCTCTGACATCAAAAAGATTACCGATGGTGTAGTACATACAGTAGTGCCTGGATCGGCATTATGGACACCACTCAATAAATCCATTAAACATACCGCTAAGGTTACCAGCATGTACAGGTTCTAAGTACTCGGTGTTACAACATTTACGATATCTACCACAATTTCACGGCGTTATCCAGTTAACGGATCTTCTGGATCGGTGTTAGTGAGATTAGAGCGAAACGACGAGGGTAAATTCGTGGTGGAACCCTAGGAAAACGGTTTCAGTGTGTTGTACTATTGGTGTATTGAATTCGTCGCCAGCATACCACCTACTTAAAATTTAGCAATTTATATAATGAACTAATTGCCGGTAACCCCAATTGACGTTAAACGTTTTAGGTACGATCAAGTATGTTCGTGGCATACCCGACTGAAAATATCATTAACGAATACACAGTAAAACAAAATAAAATACCGCAGACATATCGTTATTACTGACATAATTGTATACGCCGCATCCGCCGTAATGGCTGGAACTGAAACGGTCATCGGCGCATTATCAGCCATATACATAATAGCACCAGTAATAGGAATTGGTGTTGCCGTTATAACCGGTGTTGCTGGTATTTTTAATATCATCGCAAAAAGAGATCTACGTGCGCCGCTAATAAATTACACGAAAATACACCATTGCTACTGGTTTTGGAAATTTACTAAATTTTTCAGTATTTCCACGTTCACAATTCTGACTCTGTGTAATAGCCCGCAAATTATTCAAAGAATTATCAAGTTTTTGCCCGTTAATGTGATCAATCACAAAACCTTTTTTAATCAGACCATAAAAAGATTCTTACACAAATCTGTGAGAGAGATATCTTTTTTCCCAGCACTAAACATAGGATAACCGGCATTATTAACAGAACCGATCGTTTCTTTAGTTGACGGTTCCTAATTACATTAGCACGAGATGCCTCAGAATTTTTGATAATAGGATACTTCACAAATTCATCGTCGTTATTTCCTTGCTCCATTTATATAGTAATTCTTATTTGTCTAAATTATTATTTTATTACTAGAAAAATTATATGGGATGCTAGCCCGAAAATCTAATGAGATAGTCTCCAGAGCTTTTTTATAGGAGATTCAACGGTGACTCTGTTGGCGTTATGTTTTTTTTTTCATAATACCGTTTCAAAGCTCTGTGTTTCTTGCCTCCACAGTCTACACACAACCGCGACTCCCTTGTTACATTTCAAACACGGTTTTGGTCCAAGATTTTCCTCGTCGCATACACTGTAAGTGTTATCCACAAAATTCAGTTACACAGGCCTTGTTACAAGGAGTTGTAGATCCAATCATCAACCACTTGCAACTATTCTTTGCTCGAATCATTGTATAAATTAAAGATTAATTTAAAAATATATTTGCCTTAATGATATGATGGAAGAATTTACAAGATTATCTTCGATCAAACCCTCTCAATGGAGATTCGATCTTGACAGAATAACTCCTGACTTGCCGAGGCAAGCTCTGGTTGATTTGACGAATCGGACTCTAATCGATAGTATCTGTGAAGCCAATAAAGGCGAACAAAGATATCTTTTAAGAATAAAATGTATGGCTGTGGTAGATACCGCCGACACTGTGACATGTATTATCCGTGACAAACGTGATCCTGTTAGAGAATCACACCGCGATGGGGGTGTTGTCAAGTTAAATAAAAATTCCAAACCAGGAATGTTGACTGGTATTGACAAACCATATTATAAGCGAGTATAGCCTGTGACGGCAGTTGTTTATGTGATATATCCTCTGAATGATAAGCCTAGCGTTGATGACCTCCTGCCGATAAAAATTTCGACCTTGAATTGTGTTGCCGAAAGAGTCACAGAACATTTTACGATCGCGACGTGGAAAAGGTTTAACAGATTGCGACGTAAAAAATAAATGAGTGGGCTGAGCACGTTAGAGAAAATGGCGCTGTGATCAGAGACGTTGCTGAGCTGGAAAAGAAATTAAAAATTTCCAATAAGGGTGAAGACACTAACCGGCGAGATTTTGTACGAATCAAAATATAAATCAAAGGGAGCTTCGATAGAAATCGTTGATCATTACGCGCACGCTTAGACATCGGACGTAACATTATTTCCACGAACTCGAACTGTTAAAGTTTATGACGGTGATATGTTCGGTTTTATTAGAAATATCAGGAAGAGTAATCCTGTATCCGTGTGGTCGTCTCAAAGTTCCAAATACGGAAATTATGATTAGTTTGTACGGCCTAATGGAGATATTTACCGTACTGAATTTCTTCATGGCGAAATGAACAATATCGCGTTGCAATATACCGATGATGTCGAACGATTACTCAGTAATTGCTTCCCCGTTCCGTCAGTTGCTGCTCATTTTGCTCAGGAGAGAAATTCATGGAAGCCAACACGGCCTAAATTTCTTGAGGATGTCGAATACGGACACGGCTGGTTATGGAATACTAAATACGATTGTGGAGATGTTATCCCAGTTTATATAGCTGCATGTTACCTGGAATTTGTTTGGAAATGGGAGAGTGTTCTAAGTATTTTAAAAGATTTGGAATCCAACACACCAAATGACTCGGGTTTCGATAAACGGACCCTTGCCAGATTTCGACTTAACTGGATTCGCATGTATTGAATCGTTCGAATTTGCATCTGAAAACATTCACCCCATTGTGTGTGTCTGGTTTGGTCGTCATTTTAATGAGCACGGGTGGGCGGGCTCCAATAGTTTTATTGCGATATATGCTTGATGAAAAATATTAATATCGTTAACCGTGAGTGAAGTAATAATATCGTATCGTCCACAGAAACAAGTTTGGCTTCCGATACCCACTGTCGTTGAGAGATCTGTTCTCGACTAGATCTTTGAGCGTAATCCCGATGTTGTAGAATACGAAACTAAACTTGCAAAAGATCTTGGAAGAAAATTAATTGGTAAATTTATACAAGGTGGATCATGTGATCATAAACGACATTGTATAACATTAAGTATCGACGATGCTGAACTTGATTTTATAATTGCTGATACTACAAGGAAAAATACGTCTGTAAGTCGAATTAATGTTAACGTATCAGATGGAATCATACAAGGCACAATTGTGAGCTATACTGATGGCGACTCACCAAATTTTACTCATTTAAGATCTTCAATGTTAGCGTGTGTTTTGATAAACTTATTATCAATGATAAACAGATTTCCTGATACTGCGGTTAGAGACGCCACAAATTCATTTTATATCAATAAAAAATACGCAGAATTGCTACATGTATTACCGATCAGCATTAATGCATCATGGGGAGAATGGAGAATAAAAAGAGAAAAGATACTTAGTTATTCTGAATCCGCTGATTATAAAACTGAGGAGATGTATTATAAAAATAGTCAAATGTCAGCATTGTCGTCAGTACCATCGGTATATGATCCTGTGGCCAGATATAAAACCGTTTCTCTCAACGGACCAGGCGGTTCTGGTAAATCAACGCGTGCAATGGAATTATTTCGGAACTTTGATATGGTTGTTTTGACACCTACACATAAATTCGCCAGAGAAATGAAAGAAAGAGGCGTTAAATCTCATACTTATCACAGCTTCTTTCGGTGAAAGGAGATACGTGGACACCTGAATGAATGGGCGAGAAATATATTGCTAAGATCATTATCTGGGATGAGATATGCACGGTATCCGTTGACGTATTTTAAACGTTTCTTGATTGGTTGTTAAAGTCGGAACACTGCTGTTATTATGTGTGGAGATCATGGTCAACAACAGCCCTTTGTCGGTGAATCTCCACATAGCTGGTTAAAAGATTTCGTGGATAATTATGAGGAAATACTTGATGATCACAGAGCTATTGATGAATCGCTGAAGGAAAGTAAACAGCTAATCAGACTGCAGCCGGATAAGATTCAATGTGAAATAATGCGTAAGGTAATTCAAGCAACAGCAAACGATGAGTTTTGTAATTTGTGGAGACCTGTTGATTTGAAAGTTGCAAGTCGGAAGATAGTTCGTGATTCACTTCATCAGAAATTATTTCTGTTACATAAAGACAAATTTTCAGATCTACCTGTGCCATTGTGTTATCGCCCAAGAGATAAACGTAAACAAAATACTGATACTGAAATTCCAGGACGCCTGACAGAGTCAGAGGTAGAACCAAGGAAACAAAAACTCGTTCTTAATGATATTGTTATGGTTCCTGTGGATGTTGTTGAGAGCGCGTTAACGATGGATAAATCTCCGCGGACCTTGGGATATGCAGTAACGATTAATTCATCACAGGGATTGACAATTTCAGATACTAATATTTTGGATTTTCGATGATCGTATCGAATGGTCAAATTTAGTTTATCTAGAAGAGTCGAGAGTCAGAAGAATGTCTCATCTGCGGAGGGTTATCATAGACCGCTCAGTGAATAATAATCAAACTCAGGAAATCAACGACGACGTGGTAAGGAAAAAATTAGCTGGTTATCAGCGATGTGACAAAAAAAAAATAAGCGGGACTTTGATCTCGATGCTGAATTTATCATGACGCTGAAATAACGACAAAACAATCACTGTTCTTGCTGTAACACAGCAATGTTGTGGCAGTATTCTCCCAATGACCAACGACAATTTACCGTGGATAGAATTAATAGTAGTCTCGTCCACACAAGCGAAAGTGTGTTGCTGACCTGTCTTGAGTGTAATCGTCGTCGAGGAGCCAGTACGAATCATCCTTCACAAAAGTGAAGGTGGTGGTAATTTCAGAAATTATATGTAATTGTTCACGTACAAATCCACGTAGAGGAGCAGTTGAATCTAGTTTATAGATTGCAGGTCTACCCGTGGATCTTACCACGCTGGATATTTTATGTGTGATTACGCTCCAGACTCAGTCAGTCGCTCTTTTTTACCCCCTCCCTCAAGCTCCCACCGCTCATATAAATATCTGACTGTAACGTTACCTAGTACTGGTTGTTTTGAGAAAGACTCATGTCGTTGTATTGGCATGTGTTTCTTCGAGATTGCATTCATGGGGGTCATAGAAGTTCCACAAGTAATTTTATTATTTAACGCAGCTATCTCACTTGGTAGTCTTGCAACCCATTCACGAGATCTCTTGTCCGTCTGAACTTTATTTAGGAATATTTCCTGCGCATATTGATATCCAAACAGTCGCTAAGCAAGTGTTCGATTAAATCGCTCAACAATTGCCTGATCGAGATGAATTGCGGTGTGCCCTCGTCTGATTTTGATGTTATGTAGTTTCATCTGAGATGTTACTGCACCAAGAAATTCTTTACCAGGATCAACCTGTAGCAACTGTGACCATTGCAAGGGTCCTCGTCGATAAATTCGTTCAAACGCAGATGCAACTTCAGTTTGTCTTTGTTGATAGTGGTTCTGCTTCTTTATCTCTGCTTGCAACGTCAAGACAGTCAACGCATATTTGTATGTGCGCGATTGACGTCTACCAGTTTTAATAGCATCATGTGGTAAATACAAATTATCTGCCTGATGAACTCATTGGGAGTGCTGACATCAAAATGTGCGTACTGAATTTTTTAGGTGGCGGTAGATACATTTGCCATAATGCCTGTCGTGCTGACCAATCTTCAGCAACAGAACGTTCCTCATCTGCCGCATCAGCAAGTTTATTAGTCGCTGCTCTACCCCTCCAGTATCCTCTTGGGCTATAAAAATCGATTTCATTATTATAATAATAATCTGCTGACTAATTACCGGCCCCTAGCACTAGTTTACCTTTCATCACAGATCTTATTAAAAAATTAGCAAGTGATTCTCTGAGAGATTTATTTTTTTACAGACTTTAGATTATGAATCAACTTCACGTCTGCAATATGTCGTTTCTTTAAATCTGGATTTTTATACGCGACATCAAGAACGTGGCACGCTTGATCAATCGCATGTATTGGATACTCTCCAGGTCTTGGTTGATCTTTCTCGTGAAGTCGGATATCAAGTCGGGTCCCTGGACCACGATAATTATATCCAGGAAGATGCTTCTCGCCAGGATACTTAGCCCATGGAGCCCCTGGCATTTTTTTTTCAGTGAAGCAGCCTCCGCCTGTTTCATGAGAGATAAATTTGTGGGTTTTTTATACTACATTTCGCACACTTGCTTGTAAGTGCGCGCTTTGAATTCCTCGTCGTTATTGTTTATAATCCAATGTTGGGGATGTGTGCTCTGCATCAAACGCAATATAAATTCATATACTTATTATATATTCCTACAACATAAATGTCATTGATTTCTCAACAACACGAAAGCAAGAGCCAATCAAGCATCATCCAGCACTACCAAATTCTATCAGAGCAAATTATTATAGATCCATCTGGGTCTAGTAAGACGCAATTGTTACTTAACCTGATAATGAGATGGCTCAAGTTAGATAAGTTGCATTTAGTGGCACCATCTGTAGATGATCAGCGATGCTACGAGGTGCTTAAATATTTCAATGAAAATGCAAAGTTGTTGGACGAGGACGGAAATGATATTATTGATTTTATCACCAATATCAACGATGCTCTATCTGTGGAAGATCTCAATATGGATGTATTAATAATCTTGTAGTGTGCAATGAAGTGATGCTGGACAAACAGTCAAATCCATCTCGGATATTTTCCTGAGGCAGACACAAAAACACCGATATTATATGTTACTCAGCGATATGTACAAATACCTAAAGTGATCAGAGATATTTGTAATCTTCTGGTTGTTTTTAATGATGTTGATATCCACACACTAAGGAACATTCACCAAACTTGTTGTTCAGGGGATACGTATATGATTTAGTTTTAAAAACTTCTTCTCAAAAGTGCAAACGATTCCTCATGGATTTATCACGATAAATGTACATGATCCTCGGTCGCGATATCGCAAAGGTCTCGATACAATCTTTGGTTGAGAGACCTGCCACCTGACCGCGTTGACGACCAACAAATGTTTTACATGTACCATATAAATCATATTTAGTACTTGAAGGACGTGAATCACGTCAGAGAAGGACGTTAATCACGTCAGAGATGATCTAAATTTAATACTTTTATAAGACAGTTGGCAGTCAAGAGCACATTAAATATTATTTTGATTGTCTACTGTAAATAATCTTAATTATTAACAGTTCCCGCGATGTGTCTCAGTGTATCAACATGCAAAAATCAACTAGTCCATTTCAATATTTTAAAACTGCAATATTTTTTTTTAAATAATTGAGCATTTAGAAAATGATGACAACAATATTGTAACTAGCACAATTTAAAAAAATAAACAGCGCTTATAAATGAGTTGGTGTAGTGGTTGTTTACGGATGGAATCGGATCAACGACCTGCAATCACTTTGAGATCAAGCCCTCGAACTGAAGGCCTTTATTGTATTAATTGGTACGACCTTTCAACCTGTATCAATTCATTTCTGTTGTATGAAAGTAGATTGCGTGCTGGATATGAGTCAAAGTACATAGATACATAGATACATACATACATACATACATGCATGCATGCATGCATGCATGCATGCATACATACATACATACATACATACATACATACATACACACCCTATGGTCTTAAACTAAGTAACATGAAAGAGCGAAAACCAACAAGTTTTGTACAATTCAACAAATAAAAATTTATTTCCTCAGTATACAAAATGAAAATTAAAAAAGAACTTACAGTATTGTCAATTAAATCCCAAATAGTACCAAAACTTCTATCAAAAGTCCAAATGCATAGAGTTCCAATTGAATTCCAGTGGCGTTCCAATTCAATTCAAATATTGAAGTTGCCTGAAGTCTCGAATATGCTAATGTGCCAGTAGCCTGGAATGTGGTGATTTGTTAAGAGTCTTTTGATGTATCACAATAATATCATCCAAAATGTCCTTGTTAGAATTCACATTACATCCAAATTAATGTTTCAGACCAAGAATATTATTGAGCACTTTGTAATTCCATTGATTAATAATTTGAATAAATAAATCCATCCAAATTAAAAACTGATCACAACAATAAGACTGATTCTGCTTCGGATGTTAAGACAAGAATGAATAATCCTATTGTAAACAAGTTTATATACTCCTCTACTAGTCCTGGGTTACAATTGCCATTTTCTATAATACTCTATCAACTTAATGGGAAATTTCCTTCCTACAAGTTTCTAAGGTCAGCTGGTAACTGAAGTAAACAGGTTTATAATTAATAATTAATATTTAATCTATACTCATGGAGAAATATTATCATTGTATTATTGTTGTTTACAAAATAAACGTCACTGGTCAGGTACACCATTAACTTGATATTGGACAGAGATCAAGTATAATAATACAGATATACCTAGCATATAATAATAGAAACAAACAAACAAAGAATACGAATTAAATATGTAAAACAATACGTACATACAATCAATTATCTACTTTTCATTCTCTGACCGTTCTAATGGGAAGAACGAATGGAAGATACATATGCAACGAAACTGGTAGAGAGCTGTAGAGCAAAGGAATGGAAATATTGGCTCTTCCTTTTGGAAGTAGAATACAGAGTATATACTTGACAGTCGACTCAAAGGATGATCATTGCACTAGAAAAAAAGAGGAAGAGCACAGAAAACATCTGTACAAACAATGGGCAATGCAGCAGAAAGAGCGTCCAGTTGGATTTGGCTGAGTCGTGAAGGAAATAACTGGCAGCCAATACAGACGGACAGTGTCTGATCAACAGGGTGTACTGAGATGAGTGACGAAACACCCGAGAAGGGATGCTGACTCAGTTGATGACGTCTGTGTAACCGTATACTAACTGTAAATCAACACTCTAGGGTCAACTGCTCTCATAGTCTTAATTACCTCGGAATTCTTTGCTTTAGGTTCGCTACAAGTCTCCAAAGGGCTTGAATTTGTGTGTGTGTGTGTGTGTGTGTGTGTGTGTGTGTGTGAGGAGTGGTGATGGTGAGGGCCGGGACCATTTAAACCGTTTTTACGATTGAAATTACAGGGTAAAATAAAACTATACACAATTTTCTCGAGACCACCTTTTTAAGAATTTCCTGATTAATCTCGACGTCTATTCGTTCCTATCTTGTTTCCTATAATGTTTTAGATAGAGGGATTTATTAATATTAGAGAGACCTGGCATATTAGGGTGGAATAAATTTTCCTGAGGTTTCTCATTGTGCAAGACTAACGATGATAAAATGCGTAGTAGTTTAAAATCTGCTAAGATAGTAAAATCCACGACAGTATTGGAAAGTAAATAAAGGTAGTAATAATGCATCCATTCATGTGCAATTTATGATTCATATCATTGGAATATAAATTAATAATCACACAAAAATGTGCAAGCGCACATTTTTCAAGTTTCAAATATTCTTAAGCAACTACCCCAACAAAACATTAAAACATAATAAAGATTTCAGGCATTTGTAAGGGTGGGTTGGCGTTTATTTAAATTAGTTCTTAAAATTTTCTGACAAGTTGGTATAGTATAGTCCCTGAATGCAGCGTTCAAAGTTTGAACCGACTCGTTAAATGTCGACAGTGAGAATTTTGACCAATAGACTGACTAAGCTGTTTTGTACTAACTCCTGTCACAGTGAACCAACCCAAAATGAGCAAACTTCAAACATTCTGATTGTTTTCAAATCCGATCCCTTCCGTTTAGGCATTAGGATTATATTATTGTAAACGAACGAGCTACTTACCTCAGAAATCGAATAGCTGACAACGTGCAAGAACTACTCACCTCGAAAACTGACGAGAGTGACAACGAAAGTGCTCCACTGAGCACAGAAATTGTAGGTTTAACAAAATACATTGACAGCACAATTATACGATGAATTTTATTTAACTCAAATTACAACGAAAACAATTAATTAAACTGACTTGAGCAAGACATCACAACAAACGAAGGAAGTAGTCAAGTGTGTGGAACTATTTCTAAACCTTCTGCCACACATGTGCGTCTGCCAAGCTAGGCAGTGTAGGAATAACATACAAAATTAAATAATGAATCGCCAGCTGATGACAATTACTTAGCGGGCAATACCTACAAATGTAGTCCCAGTCTATTTTATAACATTATTTCCTCTCCCACATTGGTTTTGATATTCGAGTTAAATTTAGTCATAATTTACAATGATTTAAAGAAAACCGTTTATTCTTAATAATATTAATATTATAATGTGGCTATCTGTGTGTATATATTTTGACTATAGTGCACAGTGGGCAATGATGCATCGTTGCAGGTCTGGTAGTTACATCGATGACACACTGCAATAGTGTCAAAATAGGGTTTAGGTTTGAATTTATTTCCGTTTTTGGTCCTGATTATCATCACAGCCTCTATCCCACATGACTCGGCAAGTAAGCTATATAATATGTGTAACCCATGGATGATTAGCATTAACAATCCATAAAAGTGAAGGTTGTATTTACTCGACTTTATTGTCTGTAAATACGCAACCGCACAGTATCTTATTTGTGCTCGGAGTTGTTGGTGATTTTCTACTTCCGTCAGCATAGTCTCAAATTCGGACGCGTTAATTATTTTATCGTCGATAACCACCGAATGTAGTTTAATGATAGTGATGAGACTGCTTTGTGCCGCTACAAGCAGCTCTGAATATACACGTATTCGTGAATGTAATCGCATCGAAATTAATTTGCTAGCATCACCAGCGACAGCGGTTACTATTGATATAACCCCGATAATAATTTAGATTGGTGCACCTCCGATGATTGGTGCCAGTGTCTGCTGAAAATACAAATGAGTTATTTGGGGGTAGACCGCCAACTGGTTGTGATCGGTTTTTAGGCCGACCATTATAAATTCGCAGCGACGCTAGTGCAATCTCGAGAGTGCATGGTTCACCATCAGTAACAGCTGCATAAACGTCACACCGAATTCTGGTTTCGTTGATAAGATTGTGATCATTGAGGTAATGCATTGCGTTGTATTTAGATCAACTGTTGCATCACAGTATAGACTGCACGAAAAACACGAAGTGTTTCCCACGAGCATCGCAGTCATTTCCAAACTCATCACCGGTGTACGAACTTCGTTCGTCGTATTGGTCAAGGTCGTCCATGACCAGTGCTTCACCGATCATGGAGAAGAACTCAATGGTGGACGGCCTAGGCTAAGGCTGGATATACAACTGCACCATAACGGACCGGACCTCGGAGCCGTTACCAGCATGAATCGTCAGTGGGTAATAAAGGCCAGAGTTGCAATTTGTGGTCGAGCGTAGCTGACGAAGCATACGCTATGGCAATACTTACCTACCTGCGCCAAGGGAGATTTCCCGTAGGTTGTTTGATGTCAGGACACTCAACGAAGTTCAAAAGGCTGATTTTGTTTGTTGTTTCTCCAACATGGTCGTGTACCTAATTTGTTGTTTTCCAATATGGTCAGGTACCTAGTTTATTCTTTCTCCAACTTGGTCGAATACCTTACATAAAAATATGCTCTAGCCATCCTGGATGTTTTCAGGAGGTACAAGAAAGCTCAGCATTTGCGGTCTAAAGATTCAACAAGTGTCGCAGACGAGTTTAATTGCATCTATGCTTGTACGCTGCTAATAAAGCTGTCTTGTACAGATGGTCCCAGACTAAAAATTCTTGGAGCCATAGCTGCATTGCTGTAGAAGGATCAAGCACAGATGCGTCCAAAACATGTCAGCATACATCTCATTCAGGACATTGTAGAACGATTCAACCGTACGCTAGTGAAAAGCTTATTAGAGCACAAGTAAGCGCAAGGGTTGGTAATGAATCGTAAAGTGCGATCTCGTTAGTGGGTGACGCGGCTTTGAATAAGAAACAAGACGCGTGATCGAGTTGAAATCCACTGATACGATTCGACGGAAGACTGTTGCGGCTCCGAACCTTAAAGAGGTGCCACGGGCACCCTCATTAAATTTAGTCTAGGACAACCTGTATCTCTATGCCCCTGTTAAGTTGGTCGGCGGACAACGCCGTGCTACTGATCCGTCGATGCATTTAAGAACTCAAACCGAATACTTATTCCGTGACAACCAACGTGCTGACATTTAGCGCCAACGATCTTGAGTGGACCGCATCCACGGGAGACAAAGACGAGTGGACTTTCTTTACCGTGCAGAGGATTAGTGCGAGCGAAATTACAAGTCGATCCCGAGAATACTCAATTACCGCCATGTTTTGGGGATCCACGCGTGCCCGTACGCGTAATTGGTAACATCATCCCATCTTGGAAAATCTACCGCTTGGTGTCCAAGGGAAACAAACATAACTTGGTGCAACGATACAGATTTATGCGATGTTTCCGCGACTTTATAAGATTTGTTGAGTAGGTGCATTCGTTCCGCTTGCGTTATCACTACCTATATTTAGTTCTGCAGATCGTTTTTGACAAAAGCTTGAGGAACTTCAGCCTTCTTGATGTTTTTGTTGAATACTATGGATCTATCGATGGATCTGGAAGTCTCTGACATGATCGAATACATTTTGGGGCGCAGTCAAAAATATGTTTCGATGAGCTTACCCTTGCACCTGTCTTTGAATTTCCCTACAATTTTCTTTTTGTTCATGATATAAAGCGAATGGTTGTTTGGGTAATCGCTGCTATCAAACTCGTTCACCAAAGATACCTTTCCCGTTTCTATGTAGGCGTGATCGATGGTTATATACATTAGCAACGATTATATGTGCATATTCAGCATCCTGACTTTGTTGTCGTACTGCGGTTTGATATTGTTATAGTAGAACTCGTGTATAAGTAATATGCATAAGCCCAACATAGACGCGTTAACATAGATTGGCCTTGTCAGCCTTAGTTATGATTTTGTTTTTACTATTGACAGCAATAGGTTCACCATCGAAGATCTTCTGTGACTAGAACGCCGGGTCCGCAATCAACCTCTTGAACTTGTCTTGCTCTCTATCTCGGTCAAGATAAACTCTGATTCGTTTCTGTAGATTTTCTGTGGTTTCGCCAAAGATGTTATTATGCATGAGCTTGACAAAGTTTTTCTCAGACTTGTTAGTTGCGACCGTGGATGTGGCTAAGCTTGGCACGTTTTGCAAATCTTGGTTTTTGATAATAAAGAGCCCCGTACCATTCCAGGCGACGAGAAGTGATCCGCGGCATTGAGATTGTACACACGCATGGTTGTATCACGAAACGTTTCGAAGACATTTGCGGGCACCAACACATCTGTACATATCGTGATGGTCAGGTCGTGTAGTCTTTGGCGAAAATTCCTTCGCGGTACATCAACAAAAAGAAAGCATCAATAAGTGACAAAACATTTTCTCAAGCTTCTCCCAATGGTTCATATAATCGTACGGGTAAGCACCTTCGCGAATGAGCAAACCTCTGCGAAAGTGTCCATGGATGTTTTTCCCCATCGTTGGAACTGGTAAAAACCGGCCTAGTAATGTCGGCAACGACAGTACTGTTCAGCTATACCAGAAATGCCAGTGAAAGGCGAAAGCACCGTTACTATGATTCATTGATGCAGCACGATATGCAAATGAGCTGCTATTTCACAGTTTCCATACAGTTGGAAGCAATTCATCTGCAAATCTGAATAATACAAACATGCCTTATTTTGTCGCACCGCTTAGTATCCTTATTGCACGTTCCCCTTCGAATTGTTAAAGTTTGAAACATTGTCTATTTCCTTATTTCAACAATACATTTTTGTAGTAGTTTTACTCTACCAGGATCAGAAACTGCAATCGCTTGAATCCTGAATAGCATCGTTGTGGTTTATCTTCGACGATTGGTACTCGTTTGCAGATTCACATGGTCGGAATAGCTGATTTCGCAACTTGACTCCTATATTGCGTCCCAATGTCATTGAGCTTTTTTTTTTATGTACACACAATGCTATTAACTTGGTTGCATTTTTCCAGTCCCCTTCGTTTTACCTCCCCGAATTCTTATAGTGGTATCTTTGTCCTGAGGTCCAAATCATGATTATATCTTTGAATTTCATGGAGTCCATCAAGAACATAACACTATTTTTGTGTTGTGGTAATATGAATTTGTGGATCATGCTTTTGCAAATAAACCGCCATGTTCTTTTTGGAATGTTTGTAAACTTCGTTTGCAAGGATATAAAGAATCTCCATCAAGTCGGTCTCGTTCCAAATAAAATCAATTGATCCATCATCTAACAGAGCCATAGAACATGACCAGGCTTTGTACATTTTCATACAAAATCTAATTGTCTTGAAGTGCTTGTATATTTTATCTATGTTTTATTTTTCTTCATTGGACTAAAAAAAAGGATTCGGAGAATTGTTCCCATCGACTGTTTTGCTTCGTTGTAAATCAGTTAGCATACTTCATGAGAGTCTGGTGTGGATGCCATTGTTATATCAGTGTCCAAAGCATGTATCTAACTAATTTGCCCATTGCTATGTTCACTGGTCATTTCAATGTCGTCGTCACTAGTTATTACAATGTCGTTGTCAACTTAAAGTTTTCTTGCTCGATAGTATGCAATTACGTTTCACGTTTCTTGTTATATGCTTCGCCAAGTTTTTGTGGTCCTTGTTCCAACACAAAACCTAGCTCAATGAATTTATCAAAATGCTCGTAGTTGAAAAATGATACCAAATCGTTTAGGCCTTTATCACAAATCCGTATGACGTATTTAGTCGAAATAGTGATTTAATTTTTTTTCTGTGAGGCTAAAAACACACCCTTGCTCGGGAATTAAATTGTTTCCGCATTAGCTGTGCTTATGAATCCGTTCAAAATACTGGAAGTATCAATCGGCGATTCTCAACAATTATATCCTCCCGAGAGAAGGAAGCAGTCTCCGGTCGGGTTGTGCTTGCGAACAATAGAATTATAAGCATATTAATGTCTTAAGCTGTTGTACATTTATTTCGTACTGTCTACAGATGTTGTCGTGTCAGTATCAATTACGACGGTTTGAATTTGCAAGCCCAGACGAACTCACAGGGTGTTAATGACATCCTCGAAGGCTCAGAGGTTTTTTCACAGCAAAATACTTCTCAAAGAACCAAAGGTAGCGTGTAATTATAATGGACGATGATGCTACATTGTCAGATTTTACTTTCATTTTTGTGTGCAGGCCAACCTAAGCTCGGCGTTTGCTCAATAAAGAAAAGTATATTGATTCGAACCTAAAATATCTCGATCAAGAGTAGAAGGCGCTAATGAATAGGCCGGTAGAACTCTTATCAGTAAAAGAAAAGAACTCATATATAAATCTAACATTATTGGCGAAAATCAATGTGATGCACCCTTCCCTGTTTGTCGATGTAAAAACAAAACCATTTTAGAAAATACCATTCCATCGCCTATTATTTTCGAATGTGTACGTAGCAAGAAATGTTCGGTTCCTCTTTGAAAATTAGAGTCAACACGGAATCCACCATTTCTTGTCTCTTACAAGACACAGTATACTTAGAGCCGCAGATCATTAATAACAGTGGTACAATAAACACCAGTTAATTCGAAACGACTGGAGGTCCCCGTGAGAACTTCGCTTGAGAGCCCACACAACTTACAATAACAGCTACACGCACGTGTAAAAAAAATAAAAATAAAAAAAGAAGTGGGGGGAAAACTCAAGGGAATTTGTGATTGGGATCCGTGATCGTGTTTCGTCGCCTATCGGTATTCACTGTGGCACATGCGTATGCCGCCAGATAAAATGTGCGTGGGGGAGGGGTAAAAGAAATTTAGCCCTAATTGGTACCACATATCTCAACTCGCTGTAATGATACTACTCAGAGACTCTGTTAAAAAAAAAAAAGAAAACTAAACACAGTAGAACCTGTCTTGAAAGACCACCTCTTTTACCCCAAAAATATGGTCTCTCAAGACAGGTGGTCTCTCATAACAGGTCACAATGCTATATAATCAATAAATTTGTGCATTGAGAATGTTGTTTCTCAAGACAGGTGGTCTCACATAGCAGTGGTCTTTCAAGACAGGTTTTACTGTAACAATGCACTCTACTCAAGTGTGTGCTTCACTCATGTGGAGTTTCGCTGCTCCAGCTTAAGAAGAGATTAATAAAATAAAACCGAAATGCAGTCCAAATACAATGATTGATGACAGCGATGTGCAGTAGAACATAATTTCGATTGAAGATGTCTGATCTTTTATTGTTAAAAATGGACTGTGTGATTTTTAATTTTAGGATAAATTACTCTGAATCTAGTTAGTCTCTGATTTTGATGAGGTATGAGCGTGAATCTGCCTTATTTGCTTAACTCAGGATGCGAGAAGGGCTAATAATAGGCCTAGTCATTTACGCTGCAGAGGTTCTGTGTGTGACTTGAAATTTAACGAGCTTTAACAATTTTCCAGTCATATCGCAACGATGTCTGCAGTGTGGCAGTTTGTAGTGATATCTAGCACTGGTGCATCAAGCCGCAGATATGTAGCATGTTCTCCCATCCACATTATCTTGACACCAGACCCACCAGTCCTGACACTAAGCTCTCAGTGCTGAGCTCCTAGCGAGGAAGCTGTTACTACCATTTTTATAAGTCTTTGGTATGACTCGGCCGAGGTTCGAACTCACGACCTCCCGCATCCGAAGCGGACGCTCTAACTACCAAGCCACCAGAGCGGTTTCTGCAGAGGTTTTAATCTCAGATCTTGGTTCGTTGTTTTTATCAATTTATTTTTGTTTGATGATGGTAGTGTGTTTCGTTTTATAAAACGTTATTTTTGGCTGAGCCAGGAATCATACAGTTTTTATAAACAAAATCGTGGGTGGCAGGATGTTGGTTTTAAAAATTAAGAAAAATCATTTAAAAATTAAAATTAGGTGAGTTAGAAAGATGAATATCAGTTGTAAATACATATTTAGTTCAGTTCTTAAAGCTGGCATTGATATAACAGAAATCCAACAAGTTTGAAACTTGCAATATTTATGAAAAAGAATTATAACAAAAGTATAGGGTCAATCTTATAGCCCAGTGGTACCGCTGGTACCTACGGTGAATACACATATTTATCTATAGCAAAGTCTAGTTCGTGTCGGCAAATAAAACAGTGTTATGATACACCCAACCGCACATAGTTGACAGTAGCAATAGTGGAGTGTGTGGTGGTTGTCGAAGCAGTTGGTTTAGTTGTCTGCAGCAGAAAGTGCGGTGTGATCAATATTTATAACATTCCCTCAACTTCCGATAATGGCGGAGGCAAGGAGTGCTGTAAGTGAACTTCGTGTTGGAAGAATTGACGAGGGAAGAAGCCCGGAACATGATTTTTATCTTGCGATCAGAGCGTCTGTAATTCGCCGTTTTTTTCGCGCACGGTAAGTCTTAAGTGGCTTGCGGGGTGGGGTGGGGGTGGGGGCAAACAGAATGTAGTTTATGCGAATGAATTTTGGAATGCATACGTCAGAAAACACAGACACAGACAAACACACACATACAAACATTATCACACTCGCACAGCAAGGACTAACTCCCCGTTTGTTTGTACCCCTTTGCCGATTTCAATAATGAAACAGAATTTGAGGAAATATGAACAACATTTTGAATTCTTATCCCCAAAATAAATGAGTTGTTCATTATTTTCAAAAAAGAGGAATTTACTGTGAATGCATTGTTTCACATTTGAACCATGTGGTATTTATGCTGAGTAAGATAATAACATCAAGTGATATATTCAGTAAATCTGATTCCTGCTGATACAAAAATTCCCAGATTCTTCTTTAAATAATATGGAATCCAAAGGACAAATATCAAGACTTACTTTTTCTCTTGAAATTCAGCCTAGTGCAAAGTACAGAACAGTGGCGTGGAATCTGACTTTTCTATGTAATGTGAGAAAGAGGCTTTTTGAATCCTTTGTTCAGAACATTGAATGGAAAGTTCAATTTATTGTTTATCTTCTTGAAATTATCATAACCAGTCAAGCAGATCACTCAGTATACATTTCAACCCCATCAAGTGTATCTGGTCTCATAGCTAGAAGACTAGTAGATCAGAAGGCCAAAGAGGTTATGAGATGACCCTGTGTATATCAGAAGGCCACAAAAGAGGTTATGAGATTACCCTGTGTATATCAGAAAGCCAAGAGAGAGGTTTGTGGTATGGCCCTGTGTGCATAAAATATTTTGTGCCATCCATCTCATGATATATTTTCTTCAAGTTCTGCAGAAATATTTGACCAATTTTAAATGAATGTGTAAGCATCATACAGCAAAGGGCTTTCAGGTTGTAGAGTTGATGCCAATCAGCTACCATTACTAAACAAAACTTCTTGTATATCTTTTTCTTAGAAAGCAACCAATTTTTAACCAGATTCCACAGCATCCTGGCATCTTGACTGTTTCACTTTGTACCAAGGATGTAAATCTGCCACTATCGACGGTACTGTTACTCACAGGCAAGCATGAAAACAACTTCTAAAATATGTCCCAACCAATGAAAGATGTAAGTTAGTTACTTCCCCTGAATCTGATTCTTGGCAACATTAGAGAATCCAGTCCAACAAATTCCTTATTTTGTGTTTAACTATATATCTGTCTTGTCTCATTTATGTTTTTCACACCAAGAAAATTCTTTTGCCAGTATAACATTAATGGATTAAATATATTTAAACTTGAGTGACAAATAGAGAGGTGTTTCAGTGTGAATACAGACAAGTCTGTTTTGCATATTTATTTAAGCTACTTACAAACTACAAGAAAACAAGCTTTTAAATAAATAAACAAATAGTTAATTTCATTCTTTCTTGTTTTGTGACACTTCTAAGTATTTTTTCCAGTCTTTAGTTTTGAATGAATATCATAATATTTATGGGCAATAATTTAATAACAATACAATTCAGTTTTATAAGAAATAACAATGATCACTCGATCATGATGATGATGATGATGATTGTTATTAGTAGTATGTTGTTGTTGTTGTTGTAGGGTTTAATGCTATTTTTCAGCACACGATAGGCTATACATGGTGGCCAGTAATAATGGTGGAGGAAGAACCCGGGTAACCTCGGAAAGAACCACCAACCCACGAGCAGCTACTGGCAAGCTTTCTCACATACCCACATTGGCTGAATCCGAGATTCGAACCCACGCAGACAGAGGTGAGATGGCAGTGATCCGTAACGGAGAGCACTTTAGACCACTCGGCCATTAGTAGTATGTTGTCATTAATTGAGGATAATAATATTGATGTGTATTTGATTTACAGAATATATCATCAAATTACATGAGAGTTGTGAAAATAAAACAGCATATGGTCAGAGTGTATTGGAAGAGGTCTTTCTTTTACAGATGTCAGAATGTGTTTTAAAATCATTCATTGAGTTGAGTTTATCTTGATACTTTAATGTTTCTTCTAATTAACTTGAAAGTGTTTCCCCGTGAATTTCTCATTTAAACCACAATCTAAAAAGATGGTGTTGAACCAATATATTATTGGTAACTTTACTACATTAAATAAATAAATATATAAATAAATAAATAAAGTTGTTGAAACAAATTATTGAAGATTATGTCATTAATATATTGGTATAGGAAAATGAATTTTAGAACTGTGCAGTTTTTGATCAAATGTTTTACATCATTAATTCTTAATGAAAATAGAATTTCAGAATGAAGGAAGCTGTGAATTTGTGAGAGCAGAGCATAAACATAACATGACTATTTTGAAAAATTTAAATTAGAATATGATCTAAAATATTTGATTTTATCCCCTATTTATCCCGGAATATTTTCCTGTGCAGAAAATGAAACATTATCACATTAGAGGAAGGAGAAAAAATTCCTAATATGAAAATTGTTCTGAAGATAATGAGGAGATACTGGCAATTGCTATTTTTAAAATACATAGACACCATTTTGTTTTGATTAATATTTTTATAAATATCATTATGCTGTGATGTAACATTCAGATTGATCATGGTTTAACTTAAATCGATTAAAGGAAGTCAAATTTGAAAATAATGTAATTCGAAAAAGGTCTTAATACTGTGATGACTATGGTTTTGAACTGAGTAACAGAAAAAAAAGTAAAAACCAACAAGTTTTGTAAAATATTTCAACAAATAATTTATTTCCCTAGAATACAAAGTTAAAATTAAAAATTATGTACAGTATTGTGAATTAAATCCCAATTAGTCTGAAAAGTTATATCATAAATCCAAATGTATGATGTTCCAATTGAATTCCAGTGGTATTCCAAATAAATTTCAGCATTGAATGTATTGATCTGCTAATAGTCTTGAATGTGCTGATGTGCCAGTGGCCTGGATTGTGGCAATGTGCTAACAATCCTTTGATGTATCAGTTGACCTTGGTCGCAATTAACCATTTTCTGGAAATAATCTGTCAATATAATGGGGAAATTTCCATTCAGGAAGTTTCTAAGGTCAGAATCAAGACTGTGTCTATAACTCAAATTGAAGTAAAGATATTTACTATTAATAATGTTCTGAATATTTAATCCACAATCATACAGATAAAGCTATTTAATCCATAATCATACAGATAAAGCTATTTAATCCACAATCATAGAGAAAAAGCTATGTATTCTGTTTAAAGAATAAATGTCACTGGCCAGGTACACCATTAACTTGATTTGGACAAAGGTCAAGTACAAAATACAGATATATGTAATATATAATCATTTAAAAAAGCAAGAACAATACAAAGTTAATATACATAACAATACCACTTTCATGCCTTCACTTAAATTTGGAAGGTATTATGGTGTTGTCTTAATAGAAGAAATTGTGCAGTTTGTTTGTGAGAGGAAAATCTCATCTAGGACAAGTCCAGATACAGGAGCAGAGGCGACTAACAACTAGATTCCACACATTGTATTTCAAAAACATGCACAACAAGTGTAGTGACATCAGGCACTTGTTTCTGTCAGTGTCGTGCAGTAATTAAGCTTCATTCAATTTGGATTGGTGGTTATTGTTTACCTTGGACTGAAGCAAACAATAACAACCAATCAGAGTTGAATATAGCCTATTTTACTGCTTGACACACTGTAATTTGGGTCTCCTAATTTGATTGAAGTAGACAGATACAATGCAACTGACAAACTTTGCATAAAAGTGGGTATTAAATTATCAGTAAAGTACTTTAATTGTACTTGGAGAACAAGTTTGGAATGTCTCCTTTGCATTGATATGTTATCAATATTATTTTATGTTTGATATATATTTATGTGTTCACAGATGCCTGTGCATGTGTTCCAGGCTTGATACTTTGACTTTTAAAATCACTTAATTATTTAGTGTCAAGCCAGATTCTTCACATGTTGTATATACTTTATATATTGTACATAACAGATAGAAGGCCTCAAGGTAGATTAGTTCTGTAACTAATTGAGTTACCTTCTCTAACTAAAGTCTTTATTATTATTATTATTATTATTATTATTATCAGTTACT
>JAECUM010033674.1:0-26701 GCA_016617855.1 Megalonaias nervosa
ATATATATATTTGCAGTATGATTTCCAGGGGGGTCACGTGACCCCCCCTTGACCCATGCTGCGGGCGCCCATGTGTGTGTGTGCGTGCGTGCGTGTGATCTGGATTTTTAATTTAGCTTTAACGATGTTTTAGTCATATTGCTACGTTGTCTGCAGTGTGGCAGTTGATAGTGATGTCTAGCACTGGGGCATCATGTCGCAGACATGTAGCATGATGTCCCACCCAGTCACATTATCCTGACACCAGGCCGACCAGTCCTGACACTAACCTCTTAATGCTGACCACCTGGCGAGGCAGGCAATATACGCAGTGGTAGAAGTGCAGGTGATCATGTAGTAGTAGTAGTAGTAGTAGTAGTAGTAGTAGTAGTAGTAGTAGTAATGATAATAATGTCAATAAATCTTGTCACATAGAGGAAATGATTCATATACTTAGTTTTGAATGATAAGAAGACTGTTCGTGTTAAATAGCGTATCACAGCGACTGATTTAAAATATTTAACCAAAACACATTCTGTAAATTTGTAGTCCCGTTGAATGCAATCAATCATAAGAAATTGTGACCTTTTTTGCCATTGATCACTTAATTTTTGTTTTACAATAAAGATCAGTCAGTATCAGCCAACTCTTTTCAACGGATTTAATATTTCTATAATCAAGGACAGTCATTATTAAATTTATTGCCAATGGATTTAATATAAGTACAATCAAGGGCAGTTAGTATGAAGCACTTATTGTCAATAGATTGCATTAACTTCTGCTAATTTAGGAAAAGGCATTGCAGATAGCCAATGTAAAATATGGTGCTTGTTTGCAAAACACGGAACTTCTCCTACATCAAGGATATCATTAAAATTCAACGGAGTTGTTTAACTGTCCGATAGATGATAGGTACTTAAACGTTGAAACTGAAAGTTCTGCTTGGATCAGCCAAAAGTTCAATACAGTTCTCTCTCTACATTATTCTCATGTTTTGCCATACACCACAGTCAGTATTGTGATCATTATACAACTGTGTTGAAGACCACGTTTCCTGAGTAACAGGAGTTACGTAATAATTATTAATGGAAGAGACTTGCACTTAAAATACTCCACATCATTTTCGGCTAGCTCGCCCGCCATCTACGTGTTTCACCCATAAAATGCGTACGTACACCATATATTCAGAGCAAAGTATGTCATCGTCTCACTATGAACGTATGTGTGTGGTTTGGATTTTTAACGTAGCTTTAACAATTGTCATATCGCTACGATGTCTGTATAGTGACAGTTTATAACGATTTCTAGCACTAGGACATCATGCTGCAGACATGTAGCATCATGTCACATTATCCTGAGACGAGGCAGATCAGCCCTAACACTAACATCTTAATGCTGAGCGCCAAGCGAGGCAGCATCTAGTACCATTTTTATAAGTCTTTGGTATGACTCAGCCGGGGTTCGAACCTGCGACCTCCCGCATCCGAGGCGGACGTTCTAACCACTTATAAGCCACCGGAGCGTTTTCAATGTGAACGTAAATGACACGGATGTTTGTATTGATTCGCGCGTCTTTGAATGGACATACACTCAAATTTTCATCAGCTTGCGTTCCCATGCATAATCTAATCTTTTCGCTGTCTTTAAAGGATTGTACTGCATGTATTTATCTTATTGAAATAATAAATCATTTGAGGACAGTCGGGTTTTATTCGTCAAAACGTAACCAGTCTGATGGTCATTTTTGAAGAGTGTATTACGAAAGTCAGAGACCTTGTGTAACATTTTTCTATTATTTACTTAACTTTCCGTTTGTTTGTTTCTCCTTACATTGATTTGAAAAATGAAATGTATCAAAGATGTAAACAAATACGCAGAACTTAGTCACTTCAAACAAACGGTAGGATAAGCGAATGCTATAAGTTCAAAATCAGATCAATATTCGGACCGTTCCGGTGGCCTAGTGGTTAGAGCGTCTGCCTCGGATGCGGGAGGTCGCGGGTTTGAACCCCGGCCGAGTCATACCAAAGACTTATAAAAATGGTACTAACAGCTGCCTCGCTTGGTGAGCAGCATTAAGAGCTTAGTTTTAGGACTGGTCAGCCTGGTGTCAGGATAATGTGACTTGGTGTGACATCATGCTACGTGTCTGCGGCATGATGCCCCAGTGCTAGACATCATTATAAACTGCTACACTGTAGACATCGTAGCGATATGACTGAAAATGTTTTAAAGCTACGTTAAAAGTCCAAATCACACACACACAGATCAATATTCACTGCACAGCAATGATGACTGACAAAAATTGACACTGGAGTGTGACCCGTGTGCTGTTTCTGCGCTTATCAATCAGTTGTGCGTAGAACAATATAGAGACAAGAACTTCTAAAGCAATATGTCTTTTAGTTCCTACTAAGGGAATTTGTCTTTAATTTCCTCACTTTTGGATAGTCAGTAACTTGATTAAGAACGTAAATTGCTAGGAAGACAACCAAGCGCAAAGCGAAACACTTACGCATTTGGAAAGGAAATGAAATGGCAGCAGTATCGCGCGTTTCATCTGCTTCTCAAGCAATACTCACACTACCCGCTTGATTTTTAAATGAATATTGTAATGAACAATCTATATGTATCGTGCTTGTCAATATGTTAACCAGTCTATATTTCCTCATTGCACTTCTTGCGAGAACACAAGGTGTTTAAACCTTTTATTTATTGGCAAACATTTTATTATACAAGGCAAAATTATTGAAAAAAGTTAAACATCTTAAAGTTCTTCTCCATTGTAAAAAACATGATTACATATCTGTCATACAGGAAAGAGGTATATAGATTTTTTTATGAGAAATATATTTGGTATATTTACAATGTAGAAAAAGACTATGATTAAAAAAGAATACATAAAAAATGCAAATGAGATAAATAAGCATTAGTACATGTATGACTCTATGAGATTATAAATTTATGAATATATTCCTTTATTCAAAATGCTGGCATTGCTTTTGTAATGATATATTTTTTGCTGGAGTCTGTTGGTCATTTCCAAAGAGACCAGAAATCAAGTCAAAATTGATATTAATGAGTGAATTAAGCCGAAATAAAGTTGATATCAGATGATTTATCTGCACTCGGAAAGTAAATTGTAATCATTCTTCATATGAAATCTACAACTGAAAACAAAACAATTCTCAGTGTTAATGTTTACCTTAAATGAATCATAACTGAGCTTGTACTATGCGTGACTAGTTAGCGCTACTAAAACAGAACCTCACCAATCACTTTAGGCTAAATAGCCAAGGGCTGAAATAATATATCTAGTTATGTTTTCTAACGATTCTGATAGTTTCATGTGGTTAAGAGAAGCTGATTCCATGTGTTATTCACAGATGGTAGGAAGAGACGTCGCTCGAAATCGAAATTGACCAAAGTTGCTTGACTTTGCTAAAATGTAGGTTAAAAATATTTTAAATCTTCAATAAAACATATATCTGAAATCAAACAAGATAATCAACTAATATGTGCAGTTTTATGAATAGGAAATGAAGCAGATATTATAACACTAAGGTTGATTATACAAAATCGGCATGACTTTAGAACAATTAATCATACCGTTCACAATTATTGGCGCTAGTAAGGAAATGCTAACAGTGGTTATGTGGGGAAAAATATTAACATAGGCAGTGTAGCTCTTATATAACATACTGTACATTTTTATTTTCTACATTTCTCTCCAAACAGCTGAACTTGTCATGGTTTGATAGGTCAATTGAATAAGAGAAACCACATTGAACGTATCTTCATGAACGTTGCCTGTCCTTTCATAGAGAAAACTGTTTTAATTTAATTTAATTTCTCTAAATACATTTTTCGATAAAGCCCCCGTTGTATTTTTTTCTGGATTGGCGAGTAAAATGAGGAAGCACGACGTCTGTAACACATGCTAATGTTGGATACAAGCACGGAATGAAATGACATAATCGTGGCCTGATAACTGCATAGAATTCATTTGCGCATTGATTTTATTCCCCCCCCCCCAAAAAAAAACGACACTAATTAAAGAAGGTTGAAAATGTTTTGACTTTAATGTCGATTGCATGATATATTTACCAGTTGGTAATAGGCGTTTATGCTTTAATGAAGTAGAGTAGGAATAACGTCTAGGCTATCTTTTCGGAGAAATAAGTGATATTTCAAAACATTTTTTTCTTTTTTGTGTAAAACACTGTGGAATCAAAGAAATTAAAGTGCCTAGTGAAAAGTCTTTGAGATTAGGAGACTTGGTAATGATGCTGATGCTGCTGATAATAATAATAATAATAATAATAATAATAATAATAATAATTATTATTATTATTATTATTATTATTATTATTATTGTTCCTAGCCACTACAAAAATAAGTGCTATTTAATATGCTTATATCATTTCATGGTAGACATATGTACATGGAAGAACATTGTTATTTACATCTACTTTAGACTTTGTAATGCATGCCTATTCATGCGTGCCCTAAATATAGTTCTATCATTGTGTCGATTCTTATAACTGTCTAGTTCAATACATCCCTAATTACCTGTCAAGACAGGGTATCATAGTACATTCTCCAATTTTCAATGCTTTACCAAAACTATAGCTATGTCATTAACAGATTCGTATTAACCATATGTATATTTGGGTAGTATTTTGGGATAATTGTTTTGATTTCTGTTAATATTCAAGAGCCAGCATAATTAGGACATATCATAATAAACTGATACTCTTATTTTTGTTTTTGTGTTACAGATCAGACATGTTCTGTCTTCGTAGTGACTATGTTTATACCTTATGTATTTGATCTAATGGGTAAATTTCCTCCTCTTGATCAACATATTAGGTTACCTATATACGACTAACATACATCTTCTAAATATTTTTTGTATATAAATACCTTTAAATCACTTAAAAATGTAGTCTATCCATTCCCTTAATATCATCTGTTCTTTCTTTCATGAAAATATCTTTACATCGCTATCCAAACATTTCTACAAATAGTCGTTCATTGGTTACACCCTGCTTAAACCAAAGGTATTCAGATCCATTTAAAAGGTTTTACATCATTTGCTCAACAATTGCAGTTTTGACTTTATTTTATTTAGAAATTGCAACATTGTTTTCGAACTCTGCTAGTTGACTTATTTTAAAATCTGAACCTAGCGCATACTAATTCCAATATATCGAACGTTTATCAAGCGCATTTTTTCTTATTCGTGATAAACAAAAACATGTGGTATGTTTATTGACTGATCCAGCATAAATGTTTCCTTATTCGTGATAAACAAAAGCATGTGGTATGTGTATTGACTGACCCAGCATAAATGTACAAAACCCAGTGTGCACCTTTTTTTATCTAGGCACAACGTTTGTGTCAAATATGTGAAGTGGGGTACGTACAAGCAATTTGCCAAATTTAGAACAACTTCTTGTTCCGTGTGTGTATAGCTTTTGCTGATTGATTGGCAGAGTTTCATCAAGCATGTACCAAGACATTTTGATAGGAGATTTATGCAGACAGATTTATTGTACGTTTCAGTATTAATTTCTAGTGGACCATAATACTATTTCTCGTAGCTACGTATATAGCCTCCTCTATGAAATACAACAATTCGTGCTTTCCAAGGTTGACTGACAGTTTCCATTGACAGCAATAATTTCGCAATTTATTTAGCATTTTCTGGAGCTGAAACATTGTCTCTGAGAATAATGTCAAATCATCGGAATCAAACAATATTAACACTCCTATTAATTCTAGGGATTCCCCCTTGACTCGTCTGCAATAGTACTCTAAAAATCATTTCGGAACAAGGCAAACAGTAATAGAGATAAAACACATCCTTGCCGTATTCCAGCTGGACAATCAAAACCATTGCTCAAACAATCATTAGACTTAACACAATCATTCACATCTTTACGGACTGTATTAATCATTCATGACATTTTTGTACTTATGTTATAATTTAATAGTTTATATTATAAAACATTTCTCAATACTCGATCAAAAGCCTCACCACAATCTATAAGAAGGGCATTAAATCTGCTTTCCTCCGACATTTGCATTCTGATGGGTAAAGTAAATTGCTCAGTATCCAGTCAGCCTATTACACTCCCAAAACGCCATTCTGTGCAACTCAGAAATGTAATCGGGTTTTCAAAACAGTTGTAAATACCTTGCATAAAACTGGAAACAAACTTTTTCCTCTATAGTTGGTTCGATTACGTGCATCACTTTTTCAGAAATTGGAGTTATTATCGCCGTTGACCATTTCTGTGGAAACTAACCAGTATAAACAGTAATTAAATAATGAGTTCAGTATTTAATCATTATTATGACTAAGGACCGCTCCGGTGGCCTAGTAGTTAGGGCGTCCGCCTCGGATGCTGGAGGTCGTGGGTTCGATCCCCGGCAGAGTCATACCAAAGACATTTCAAAATGGTACTAACAGCCTCGCTTGGCGCTCAGCATTAAGAGGTTAGTGTTAGGGCTGGTAGGCCTGGTGTCAGGATAATGTGACTGGGTGGGACATCATGCTACATGTCTGCAGCAAGATGCCCTAATGCTAGACATCACTATCAACTGCCACAATGCAGACAACGTAGCGATATGACTGAAAAATTGTTACAGCTACGTTAAAAATCTAAATCACACACACACACACACACACACACACACACTCACACACACACGCACACACACACACAATATGACTAAACACTTGAACTAGACTCACTCGCATTTATTCCGCCAGCGTTTTCGTTTTCAGGTTTGACAGTCCTAGTCTGTTTTTTTAATAATCCCGGCAAAAGATAACTCTTCCCACTCTGTCAGTGCTGTACGCGGCTGAACAGAGGATGCTGGTATTTACAGTAGGCCCAGGTCACTTTAATAGCCGCCAAAACTGTTTGTGTCATTGGCATATACTGTATGTACTGGTTCATTTTCTTATGCAAATCGCTTTGAAAGCTTTACGATGAAACATAATCTTAAAGCAATTCAGATATTTGGCAAAACAGAAACATTCGGAGCATCTTTAAATCAGTTTTTGACAAACTTCCAGTCTCTATCAAGCTAAGGCTGGGAATTCTAATGTCTACAAACACTGATAACACTATCTCCCCGTTTTACAACATTGACATTAAATGTTTTTGGCTGTGTCATAATATACATTAGTTAAATGTTCATCCTATAAAGCAACCATTTGTTATATTTTTTTATCCTTGTGCAAAAAAGTTGTAAATGACTCGACAATTGTGGTCACTTTTGCTTAAGTCCCATATGTACGTATCGAGCTGAGGGAGATTTAAATTGTCCGACATCCCTAGTGATCATATCAGTCGAAGTATTTAACACATACCAGTATCGGCATATGTATTGATTTTGTTATATCATCAACATCAAAGGATAGTAAGTTATTAAAAATTGGTGGATCGCCTGAAACATAGTTTATCGTAGTAGCTTATTTAACTTCGATACATGTATATGTAGATGCATTTATGTGTCCAACACCTGCCATTTGAAATTGTGAGTCAAATAATTCTGCACAAATTAAGCTTTCTCCTTCATATTGACGTATCTCCCTCCCCCGATGATCTTGGTTAGTATGAATATCTATCTCTCTATCTCGCGTATAGTTCAAATCAAGAAGTGGGTCAATAGCACTATCGCACATAAATAAAATCTGGTTCTGTACTAGTATACACGTTGAAATCGCCAGCAGGTATACATTTATGATGTGGGTATTTCTATTGCAGTTTAGCTATATCATGTTTTATAATTCCAAATATATCTTCCTGAGAGTGTGAGGATGAGTATTCTGGTGAAATATACAGGTATAAAAAATAAGGTATACAAATATGTTAGAATTAGAGGTGATCACTAACCAAAAAATAGTTTAAAAAATGTTATGTTCTTCACAAATATTTAACTGCAAAAAATTTGACTACATACAGCTATACCACCAGAGTTTCTATTATTATTATTATTATTATTATTATTATTATTATTATTATTTCTTTTGCGGAAGAAAAAATACATAAACAGTATTATGTATGTTCAGTACAGGAGTTGGCTTTAAATGAGTATAGCATGACCGTGGATTCTACTTATGTTCACGATATATATATATATATATATATATATATATATATATATATATATATATATATATATATATATATATATATATATATATATAGAGAGAGAGAGAGAGAGAGAGAGAGAGAGAGAGAGAGATGTACCTTATAGCTAACCCACAGTAACATTTACATACATGCTGGGACAAAGAAAATTATTATTATTATTATTATTATTAGTAGTAGTAGTAGTAGTAAGAGGATGTAGCAGAAGAATAAAAAGAGGAAAAAGAAGAGCAAAGTAGTGTACATGTTATTTTGAATGCATATTATAGATTTGATTCCTATTATACCACAAAGAGGACAATATAATTACAGCCATAATTGCAGATAACTCTCATCATGTCTTGTGCTCCACGTCCATCATGAATTGTCGTTTTCATTTAGTCCTTAATCATCTTAGTCAACTCGCCTCGTATTTGCTATCAAGCCCCTTGCGGATATACGTGCTTATTTTAAGGTAGCACCGATTGTGATGTCCACAGAACGTGACCGATCTCATTTATTTTAGCCTTGCATACAATATACAAATTTTGACGATCAAAAAGAAAAAATAACTGCATATACAGCCTACAAAGTTACCTCTAATATTATGTAAGATCCTATTTTATCCTGTTATATTTGATCAAGTCCCAAGTCTAGTTTGTCTCATCAATAGACCTATGATATCCTTTTCTATCCTTTCCTATTCATCCACGACCCTAGTACAGTTGTCTCATCAAATACAGCTTACAAAGTAATTCGAATATTATCTAATATCCTATTTAACCCTGTCCTATTTGGCTAGTCCCCCACCCAGCATAGTTATCTCATCAATAGACGTATGTTGACCTGTTTTTTCCTGTCTTATTTGGCTAAGTCCCGAGTCTAGTTGTCTCATGAAGAGACCCATGATATTCTGTTTTATCCTGTCCTATTCGGCCAAGCCCCTATTACAGTTGTCTCATCAATAGACTCATGATATTCTGTTTTATCTTGTCATATTCGGCCAAGTCCCTAGTATAAATGTCTCATCGGCAGACGTGTGATATCCAGGTGTAACCTTTTCTATTTAGTCAAGACCCTATTACAGTTGTTTAATCAATAGACTTACGATATCTGATATTTTCCGTAATTAGGCGGAAGAGTTATTATAATTTTATCTTCCCTAATAAAGCAGACAGCTATGCTACATACAAGACAAAAATAGGGGTAATGGCAAAGCCCGCCCCGAGCGATGCAAAATTAATTAATTTTGGTTTTCTTTCTTTAAAAGGACTTGATCTACTGTTTCAGATACAATTTTTGTGCCTTTAACGATCACCTGCCATTGCGAAACTTAAGAAAAATGATAATTATTCCTTTATACCTTGATTTCTTTGACAGGAATCCGGAATGGCTGTATAAATAGATGAGAATTACTAGGTCGCCATGCGAGTGTGTCTGCTACGCACGAGTGTATATAACACGGACATAGTAGCATCAATTTATGATGATGTCCTTAGTCGTGATGAATATATATATATATATATATATATATATATATGGTATATATATATATATATATATATATATATATATATATATATATATATATAATTATTGGCTTAATTTCTGTACGTGATTGAGAGCTGTGGATGGAGGTTATGTGTACCTGAATTTTTTATGATTGGAAGTGTAAACAAGACGTTTAATAGATTTTGAGCTGGATGGTTAGTTGAATATCCCGTGTAAATTAATAATTTTCTAGAACATTGTATTGTGACGTAGGTCAAGTGGGAATGTATATAAAGAGGACTTGGTAAACAAATTATATATTTCTGTTTAAAGATCAGTTTGTGGAATCATTAAAGATATGTTTAGTTATAATTGGAAAGGAATTATTTATTTAAATTTTTCATTCGAATTTCAAAACTCTCATTGACATTTGAACAAACACATTATCCTGGGATTATTGTGAACATGTTCAAAGACGATTGGTACATCAGCACATTCAAGACTATTGATACAATAAGACATTAAAGACTATTGCAATGTGGAAGATTATGTGATATGTGATATGACATTTGAACTATTTGGGATTTAATTGTCAATACTGTTTGTGTCTCTTAAATTTTCACCAAACGTGTCAGTTTTGCTTATTTCTAATAAATTGTTTAAGACCTAGAATAGTAACAGAAATTAGGTGCTCCTCTGGGATCTGAATTTCTTTAAACTATTACAGAGATATTAAAAATTTGTCTTAAAAATTTAAATTGACTTTGCTTCTGAATTTTCTTTCTCCCTTGTAAAGATTTTAATTTCACACATGAGACAAATCTCTAGCGAAGCCAGCAGGTATTCACAATGTCACAATCTAAAGTTAGTGAACTTCGCTTTAAGTCCTTCCCAGGGGCGAGCTAGAGGCTATGAAAAAGGAGGCTTGCCAGACAATATGATCTTTCTGAAGTGAAAGCATCTTTAACAAAGTAAAATATAAGGCATTTCGATTAAATATTTGGTGGGAAAGACAATTTTGATTCGTAGTGTTTTGGGTTTGATTCGTACGTCAGTCTCTGAATTTGATAGGAAATTAAAGGAATTATAGTTTAAAAAATCCCGATGGAGTTAGACTAAAGAAAGCTTCAGCTTCAAAGAGAAATTACTTATTTAGAGAGAGAAAGAGAAAAATCAAATGCAGATGCAGATGAAGAGATATAGGAAAGAGAAATACAAATGCATAGAGAAGAAATGGAGAGAAGACAAAACTAAGGAGGAAATGGAAATGCAATAAGAGAAAAGTTTAAGAGAATTAGAACCGGCAAGGATAACACTCTCCCACCTTTTCATACAAATCAGGTTTTGATGTTAACAGAATTATTACGTTAGTATCACATTTACAAGAAAGAAATGCTTGAAAAGAACAACGCATCAGTGGGTTTTGTTATTACAAAGTGTTCTTACTGGCAAAACTCATGAAGTCTACACTTCACTGTTGGTACAATAAAGTGTTGACTATGATGTGGACAAGGATTGTATCTTGAGGTGGTATGAGTTGGTGCCTGCGGCATATTGAGGGAGCTTTATGAATTATAGAAAAGACGCTGGACAAACCCATGTCGAGTTCGCATGGGAAAAAGAATTAAGACCATATATCTTGTCGCAGTGAGCACATGCAAATGGTTTTGTGTACCTCTATTATGCACATACAAAGGATTGTCACTTCACTACATGTTATTGTTTATGCGACCCTTGATTATTTCGTTTTAAGTTTAACACTCAAAACGTTCTTCAAATTGTCACTCATGAAAAGCATCGGATTTTGGTTGCCAATAAATGACTTCAAGGAATTTCTTGAAAGACTTCCTTGCTAATGATCATGTCTCTTATATTTGAAGTGACGATACATTGTATCGACTATGCATAAAGTCTACATTTACTGACTGAAACTGAAAGTTCCTATTGAACTAAAAATACATTGTAGTCGTTCTTCAGTATTTTAAATGTCTGTGGCAAACTTAAATTTCAGTTCAACGGTATGTACTCAAATATGTGATTGAGAACCATATCGATTGACATAAACGGATGAACATTAATTGGCACTGGTATAAATATTGCGGACTGAGTTATATAAGAATCCTCTGCAGCGTACCTCAAAGCAACCGTTCTTCGTTCATTGATATATCGAAGTGGCAATCAGAAAATTACCGATATTACGGCTTTAGTAATATTAATAATATAATATTGTTTTCCGCGTCTATTACCGTTTATTAAGAAACTTGATCTCAAAATGTCCATTTGCTGTAAAGGACACTTATCTGTCACGGTATTTCCACCAGACAGGAAGATTTAAAGATATCTATCATCTTATATTCCTAAAACATTTCCGATCCCCCAGTTTGCTCTACAGTTAGTCATCTAGGATAGCTCTGATAAAATTATTAATCTTCAAATGGGAACAGGATTGAAGAAAATGGAGCGTTACTTCGATTGAGCAGTATTGTTGTAGCTCAAGATAACACCATTTACGGATATCTCCCTCTTAAATTCCGCTTGGAGGTTGTGACCTAACAGACATAATTTCAGCCTTATCACTAAGCAGGCAGATTATGTTAGTGTGATTGTTCGATTTCAGATTTTAACAGGCAGCATCAGTGGTTTACTCAAGGCAAAATACGCGTGAAATCGATCACAAAGAAAACATTGGTATCCAAGGCATTTTATTTGACGGTTTTGCTAAACAATTAGCGAATGGACAAACTTAAACCTAACTGACAATGATCTTTGTAAAAGACAGAATATATAGCGGAGACCATTATTACAGGATCCGCTGCTATCTCGAGGTGGACAGGAAACAGTTTCACTACGGCCATTTATGTAATTGATTTTCAAGCTTCCTGAATCCTCTGAAATATAAAGTTCAGTACTTCTGTAAGTTTCAACGTCTGAATTTCCCTAAAGACTTTTAGATGTGCCTGCCGATATCTAAACATAATTTCTACTGAATATCAGATAACAACCTAAACTACTTATGCTGTGGCTGTTTTGATACTGTGCATTGCAGATTTTCTCTTGTCCTCAGTAATAGTATCGTTTTGTGGTAAACAACATTTGCAATTCTCGTTTCTTTTCTTCTTACATTACAGTTACCGCTTTCTTTCGTACTGCTGCACTGCAGTTGCATTTTATTTTTTACCTCAACCAATACTACTACTGCTACTGCCTAAAATATTGCTTCTGTTGCAGATCATTCAGCAACAGTACATCAGTGAATAACTCTGTGATTACTGTACGATGGAGAGTGGATTTTATTCATTGGCATGTGAATATTAGAGCTGCCTTGGGAGAGAACATGACCGAGTGTTGACGATTGAAAGGTGAAAGCCTGTTATTCTTCTTCCATTTAAGGGATTATAATGTAGTGTGGTACATAATGAATATGACACACACAGCTACATTGAACTTCCTTCTCCTTCTTCTGGATATTGTTTTGGACACAGTGGTGAGTTTATTTATCTTATGTTTACTCATTCTTCTTCTTCTTCTTCTTCTTCTTCTTCTTCTTCTTATTATTATTATTATTATTATTATTATTAAATAGTAATAATAAGTAAATGTTTTCGAAAATTCTCGTATAGTATCTACGTATTACACTGATTACATACATCTGAGTGTTTGTTTATGTTACCTAATTATTTCGTTCAAAGAAAGACTGAGATACTTTAGGTCATGTTATAGCTGTTTAAACTTACTTTAGGCACTAGTATTACCATGAAATTGGATGACAGAACTGTTCCTACCGTTGTCTTAGGCAAAAGGTTTATGCAAATATTGATTGAATTTACAGACAGATTGTTTTCGTCATTCATAAAATGTTTGCGTTGAAAGCCTACGTAGATATTTCCAACAAAGAGTATGTTAGTTATTTCCAACAAAGAGTATGTTAGTTATTTCCAACAAAGAGTATGTTAGTTCAGGACCTTATAAAACTATAGAAGCATTGCTGAATTAATTGAATAATAACGTGAATGGCAGTGTTTATGTGGTCTTTAATTTGTGAACCACTTGGGTGTTATTTACAAAGCGGATTATAAAGTTAATTATTCTCATAATAGACTCTTGAAAATTTTACTCTGAATGAACATCAAATAATACTGAAAAATCACTCAGAGACTGGAAATCTCACAAAGCTGTGAATGCAGTCAACAACTTTGTGACATGTTGAATTACCTAGCATATTCATGGAATTTGTGAGATTGTAATAAATGAATACTAATATGTCCAACTAAAGTGGAGACCATGAACAATCAGATTATATTCCACCAACCCCACCAAAACCTCCTCTCCAATATAAAATGTTTCATGTGGTGGGAAATCCGAGTTATTCATTTTCATTGTCAGTTAACTAGCAATCATCAAATTGACTCTGGTTATATGATATACCAGTATATTGAAACGGAATGTTGTAACGTAAAATTCGATATTTCCGGACAGACTATTCGTAGAAGAATAACTAGTATTCTTTCAGTTTAAGAAGTGAGTGTAGCAAATTGCAAGACTGTGTTATCTTGGCTTATCTTAATTAATAGATGAATAATATGTGCATCCACTCAAAAAAGACACTTTGTATGGTAATGGAAACTTATTTAAGTTACTTGACGACCCAAACCTTCCCTAGAATACATAGATTATTGAACACATACATACATATACATACTTATATAGACACACATATATACACACACATAATATATATATATATATATATATATATATATATATATATATATATATATATATATATATATATATATATATATATGTGTGTGTGTGTGTGTGTGTGTGTGTGTGTGTGTGTGTGCACAAGCGTGTATGTATGAGTATTACTTTAAAAAGCAAGCTGTTTACATCATTGGAAGAATCGTCATTGCTTCTTAATGTCTGCCTTCAAAACCTTTATCTCAGATTCATAGAAAAAAAATTGCATGTATTTGAAGCACACTCTTTCACGTGCATCGAGATAAATAAAGCAAAACCAAACGAAGAACATCTGGCAATATTCACAATACGATTTCAATCATTGATAATAGACCCATTGATCGAAGAATATGTCTTGCAGCAGTAATGGATAGTGCAAGAAAGTTATTCATCCCCACTATCGTGTGTAAGTACTGTCATTACTATCAACAGAAGCGAAAATACGTTAGTGGTGTTATGCTTCTTTACAACTGCTGTCCCGAAAGAACGATTAATACTCTTACATGTATTATTATTAAACGCTTTTGTGAATATTCAAAGAACCCGGTATTTATGGGTCTCCGTTTGTTCCACTCCCGCAGCTCAAGGGGTTTCTGGATAAAATAATTTTCAAGAAAAACCAACATGATGTAAATCAAGATTCTCACACGTTTTGAAGACTTGAATCTGTTAATATATTAAACAATGGACATTTTTGTTGATCAATTATAGCAGTGGCAATTCAAAATGTAGTTGATAAGAAACGGCTCGATTTTAACAGCAGGTTTTTACTCTCTTATTTCCTATGTTACAAAAGTAAATGACAACAACTTATGGATCGCCTGAAAATTTTATAGATACGGTTTCTTTCCTAAATCTTGCAAAATTAGCAAGCAGCCATGACTATAAATTATATTCTTCGATTGAATATTCAGACAAGTTTCAATAAGTAACATCGTGTATTCAGTATTGTACGATATCAAGGATGGTAGGTATTCATCGACGATGACATTAAACAATATTAAAACATGCTTTCCGATGAAAGAAGAATTGATGTTTCGTCCATTCTAAACTCTTACAACTACTTTGTATTGTTGAGCCCAATCGGCTGAAAACATATGGTGCTTTCTAAACATATATGAATCATATTAGAAGAACCGCTATATCTGCTGTCACTGTTTCTGAACTCTTTCCAAAAAGACCTTAAATAGCACAGTTTTGACAAAATAACGTGTACATTATTATTTTCACAACCTTAAAATGTTGACCAATTTAGGCACAATTTATTTCAGACACTAAAACAGTTGCCGTAGTGATTATATATGACTGAACAAGATGATTGTTCGTTTTATAAAAACCAACCTTTAATTTACAGGAATTGTGAAGCGACTGGGTTGATTGATTAAAAATAATCAGGATTCCTTTAGAATATGATGAATGAAATCCTTCAGATCTTTTAATGAGATAAGAGTCATTCGTGCATGAATGAAAATCTTAACGATTACAATTTCCATCAATTGTAGTACTTCTAACGCTGATATTGACGGTTTGAGACGCAATTGAAACGGTTTGCCTTGCTCTGTTACAGCTACCCAATTTGAATAATTCGTGAACAATAATTTCTTCATTGGAAGCGTGGGTTTTAAACTGGTATGTAATTGTGACTCAAATCTATCATAATCTCACCATTCAATAGAATCAGAATCTAATCGCCCTTTTTCAAAAGGTAAGAAATCTCTACCTTTATGACTAAACATTGGTTTAGACATCTTATGAGGAGCCAGTTCCTGTACATCACATGTTTTCAGTTTGAGGATCGATAAAAAGAAACATAAAATTGTATATGTGCAGAACTTGGCATAAAGTGATTTGGAATTTTATGACTGGTATTTGTTTTGGTGATATTACCTTTAGTAATTTGTTATACATTCGCTTCAAGTGTGTGACACACATTCAAATCGTTGTCACAAATCAAAAGATAAAAGTGTTGCTTCTGATTAAGATATAATGAATATAATATGCCACAGGGAATTTCTGAATAACTCTCTCTGGACAGGCTGCATGTTGCAAGATTTTTACTACTGTCAATGTTTACGAAATACTCGATAGACTGCAACTTTTATACATCAGGCGTATTAAACGAAACAATTTCTTCGTCTCTCGGGATTTAATATCTCTTACTGTTACATAATAGATGTTTCTAACTTGATATAGGAAAAATCAGATTTCTATACAGTGCACTTTTCTGAAGAAAGTTTATCACCGAAAATATGTATTTCAATTCTCGTAATTGATCATTACAATATTGGTATTTCGATGCCAATTCTTCCCTTGCTGGATAAATGTGCACAGAACACTGCTGACGTACTGGATATAGGCATTTTTTACTTATGATTTATTTTAGAATATGCTAAAATTCATGTAAAATAGTACAGTTGCTAAAATTATTTATAATGCCCCATGCAGTGCGTGAGTTACTTTGTTACGCACATTTCATGTACATTCCATGCAGTTTGATAATTGATAAATCTGTCATTTTCTATGTGCCATACACATCCTTATTTCAATCAGGTCTAGAACAAATGGTTCTAAACTTACATGAATAATTCCACCAAAAGGACTGCGTAGAAATATCTTCTCTGTGTCTTCAATTTACTATCGAAACATGAAAAGCTTCACACGTGACACGTTTTTTATGCTTTCACATTGATGATAACTGAAATAAAAATACAAGAAAATATTTTTTAAAAGTGATTTTCAGTCCAAAGATGAAGGCAATAGCGTATTTAATTTTCTTGTCATCAAATGGGCTCTATGGGTTGTTAAAGTGGTTAATAATGGGATATATGTTCCATGAATTTATTGCGTTTTTTGTTGTTTTCATTCCGGTAAGCAAAGTACCAGACGAATATTATACTTGATGAAAGACGGGATTGTTTATTTCTGCATGATTACCGCCATTGATTAAGTAGAATTACGCCCTAAGTGCTATGGTGACAATTTAATGCGAAATAAGGCAATTTCATCAGTATAAAGGAAATGAAACAGTGGGATTCTAAAGAAGATAAGGGATCCAAGGCGTTTAAAGAATCATTACGTTGTCTTGCCTTGTCCTAACCCATTATTCAAAGCACGAAACCTCCCGCTAAAAGGCAGGATTAAGTTTCGATAATTAAAACATATTTGAATTAAACACAAGAAAAATATTTAAGGAGGTCCAGGGACAAAAATCAAAGATTTTGCCGGGACCCTATTTATGTTATGTACAAGTAAGAATATAATAGCATTCGCTTTTAATTTTGATCAATGCAGATGTCAGTATCATATGTAACAAATTACTGAACTGAGCTTAACAGCAGCCTATGCAAATGAAATTTCAAACAGAAGAATGCGTTACTTCGAAGTAGTTTTTAGATGACTGAATGTACTTCACGCTACTGTGGTAAACAAATGGTTTCTGATAAGTAACCTTAAAAGATTTGGTCCAGTTAAAAGTACCAGACCGTAGGATTTTCGTGGGTAAAAAAGTGTAAGGCTCGTGAATAATAGCGTCAGTAACATTTCGTTTGAAGTGACATTTCTTGCCACGTAAATAAAAATATGTATTTTTTTAACTGTGTCTTTTTATGAAATATAGCTGTCGTACCGCAAGATACTCATCTGCGGCTCGACTGTAAAATAAATCCCCAGGTACATTAATTGTTTTGCCGTTCATGAGCAAAAAGACAATACATGTCCGTGTTGGTCGAGGATGCAGCCAAATAGATGTATTACTGACACGCAAAATTGCCTTCCTAGTTCGTAAAATCTAAATAACCTTCGAAAGTTATTCTCAACAGTTCTTGTAATTTTTACACCTGAAAATACAAAGTAAAAATCCGTTTTACTCAGAGGCAAGCACGATGTGAATGAAAAACTTCCTGTGGTCTGATTTGAAGTTTCAATTTTGGACTACAAAGACTTTGGTGGGAACATTCCATCTTGTTCATTTTTAAGCAATAGTTTCGAAATCGATAATACCGTACCAGGTAATGCTTGGAACCAGAACTATGAAAGCGTTCAGACGACCTGGATATATTTCATCTTGTCAATATCTGCAATAGTCTCATAAATGAGTACATACATGTAAAGTTTAGTTTTAGGTTATCTCATTGGTTATAGGTACAAACATAAAAATGGCCGTGTTCCAAAATATTTCATGTGGGGAAATATTGCCAAAACATCTAAATTGTTGTATATTTCCATCAGTATAACTGAATGAAATGGCAGGATTGCCTGACAAACTTCCGCTACAAAAATAAAGGAAATGAAATGTTACAGTACATGAAAAATGCATATATAGTTACGAGCCTTTGATCAAACACTATATGTATAATTAGATATGAAACGTAATCGAACTTAAACTGCCATTTGATAGTATTTGCTATAACATTCTTGCATTACAAAAGGTTTATTTGGCAAAGCAATGGTGTTTTGGGTAAACTTTTGCCTGAATTTACAACACTGCTTCTCTTGCAAAAGATTCCTTTCGATTAATCTTAAAGTTCATCAAAATCGTTTTCAAAAAAACATACCTTCTTAATATTCTGAAGTGAAAACAAAAGCTTAAAATAGCTAAGATCTGAAATAATAATTTCATGGGCTTATTTGGACCAATCAGAATCACATAAAGTGATATGTTCACAAGTATAATATCAAAAATATGAAACTGCACACACTGTAGGCAAAGTGTACCGACTATGTGATAATATCAGTTATGACCCTGTTGAGAAGCCACTGAATCCCAAATTTCGATTCTAGGATACGGCAATCCAGTCAGAGGTGAAACTAATACGTACTTTGATGCGTCGGCCAGATTCATGTTGGATGCGTTAAGCACATGTTGGTAAACAGAATAACATTATAGCACACCCAGCTACCCATGGTGGTTGGTGCATGCAAGCAAGGTGATTGGTGCCAAAACCCGCGGACATATATATATATATATATATATATATATATATATATATATATATATATATATATATATATATATATATATGCGAAAAACAGATCTTTGTGAAGCAATATTTTTCAAAAACAATTAACAATTTTAGTAAATCACTTTTTTAAAAATTATTTTTCTGGTCAGACCGCCAGTCAGTCACACAACGGCTAGTTAATCAATTCTTTAGTTATCTATCTAGTTAGGTCGATGAGGGTTGACTTCAGCGAAGACACTGAAAGCAATTTCGTCGAGGAGATGCTTATTCATGATGCACATGAATGTTGCATGAATCTGATAACATACTCGTGAGTATAATATTCAACAATGGATTTAACAGAATGATGAGCGCGGAGTTAAATAACTGTGATACGGAAATGATATCTTTCCTAAAGGGAACAAATCAGAACACGTACCTTCAACGAATAATCAAACAAGAAACAGTGTATATAACTTATAAACAAAGATGGATCTAATACCATAGATGATCAAATGTATAGAATTTATACACAAAAATGTACAACGCATAATTCTATCACCGTGGGTGGTCAAAGTATAAAATTTATATACAGATACATCCAATATATAATTCTATCACTAAGGGCATCAAAGTATAGGATTTATATACAAATACGAGAAATACATGATTCTGTCACCAAGGGTGATTAATGTTTAGAATATGTGCAAAAATATGAATAATGTATAATTCATCAACAAGTAGGATGTATGTATTATTGATTTTCACTCAGATAGTGATATTGAATTGCTGATTTCACTCGAATAGTGATATTGAATAATAATGATTCAGAATGGAACATGTGTATCTGGTGGCATCTCTCGAGATTATCGGTATTCCCTGTCGACCAATAGGTCCCAAAGTGTTGGTCCCTCCCTGAGAGTCAACGAATCGTCATCTGAGCCAACTTCGCCATCGACAGCAGCACAAGGGTTGCACGAACAACCATAGTTCTACAACTCCTCCTTTAATGGTTGAGCAGTGTAGTAAACGCGAGATGGCTAAGTATTAATACAATAATGTGCATTACGCATGCGAGCATGAATTGGCTTCATTACATATTAAGTAGTTTTATCAGAACTATTGTACAAGGTTATTATTATAAATACTAGGTTCGTGCATCTGAGTCCGACAAGGATAATCGCACGGAATTATAAGAACGCATATATGTATATACATTCAACATCTCTGTTCAGTTATACAAGTGGCTGACGGACTACAGTCTATCGGACAGCATGACGTTATGAAACGTAGGTCTGACTATCTGTAGAATTTAGAATAAATTCTGAAACATCCAGTACATAAAACAAATGTATCACATAGCAAAATGATAGCAAGAAGGAATGCAGTTTTATATTTCATTTACCTCTGTAGCTGAAGATTGATCCAGAATGGTGATTAGTGTATACAAGTTTCAACACACAATACATTTCTGGTTTGTTCGGGCAGATCCTACTGTGAAATATTCTGCCGTTTTGTTTTCTTAGAAAGCCATACGTAAAGTGGACAGCTTCCTAAGGAAACTCGTCCTATCGTGATAAAACTACGAACGTTTACTGAATAAATATTCTGGTTTATGATGAAAGCCCACAGCCAGAGAATTCGAGGTAAAAAGGTTTTCTTTGCAGGCACATTGCGCGTGCAGAAATGTGTAAATGGAACTCAGTATTTTGAAACAGCCACTACTGAAAGCAAACTACGCTCGAGGAATGCAGTACACGGCAACCCAGCCCTATTACATTTTAGTTCATATATATATTGCATAAACATTTTACTTCAAGGGATTACGTGACAATACCACCTCCATTAAAAAAAGTGGAAACTGTTTTAGAAAATCACGGAATGTGAACATAAAGAACACGAACTCCAACTTATTATTCTCAATACCAGAATACCATGGTAAAAAGAAATATTGGCAGATCACACTCTGCTTAAGTAGTCGTCCCCTATATTTTCGGACCCTTAACTTGCCTCAGTCCGAAAAGATATAGCTGTAGAGGCAATGCCCAGCGCATTGGTCTCGCGTTGGCTACTTTTGGTCTATTAAAATACATGGGAGGCTGGTGGTCTGTTTCTAGGAAAGATTCTCTCCGAAAAAGTACGTCTGAAGTTTTCCTATCCTCCTCACCAGTGCCAAACTCTCCATTTCGATCAAGGAATAATATTGCTCCTCAGGCAGCAATTTTCTACTAACATAAGCTATGAGTGACTTTACCCCCACCCCCACCCCCCGCCCTTGCTCCTTATCAAAACTGCTCCTTATCCTGTCTCGGACGTATCAGTTCTTAAATGTAGCGATTTATTTAGCTCTGGCAACTTTAGGATTGTAGCATTGATCAAATTTCTCTTAAGAGCGTTAAAGGCTTTTTCATAGCATGAACCATCAAAAAGCGTCAACGACCTCACTTCTAACACAATTGTAAGGGTTACTTAAGGAAACCATTTCAGATTGATATGATGCAGTTTTCGATTTGTAAATGGTTTCAGATAGGAAAGGCACAGACTAATCGTTATACATTAGACACTTCGTACAATACTTTAATATAATAATAATAATAATAATAATAATAATAATAATCGAGATTCTCTCCGTTTTCATAGTCTCACTCTCCACTGTTGAAAGAAAGTTATAATATTACTAGTAGTATTACGTCCTTGCACCTCCATCCCTTGTAATATAACGACATTTACATTTTTGTATCTCGTACCTGGATTTTACCCTGGATGTAAAACTAGATGAAAAAATATTGCTGTGCTACGGACAGCGCGTTATGAAAACACGATCATCTGGAAATTACATATTTACCTAGGTCATCCCAGTCAGTATGGTGCGATAGTGCTTCTAGAACCTGCGATAGCAATTCGTCTCCCATAGTAAACCTATGCAAAAATCATTATTTAAAAATTATAAAAGCTTTTAATTTCTAAATGCTCATGATGAAACCTTATACATATCCTTTGTGCAATCTTCTGTGTAGAGAAACCTACTTGTGTTTGAAACACATGTTTCTAATTTGTATTTTATCATATAGTACCTTAAAATATGTGGGAAATTGTAATCCTTGTTTTATATCTTAAGTGTACTGAAATACATCTTATTGGAACGTGTGTATATTATTTTCAAGACAAGAATACTAAATAATTGACGGCAGATATTTGTTTGGAGGATTTCATTGATCTAGACATAAACCAAGTCATAAGAAGGTGTAACGATAGATATAACAGTCCTTACAGTGAAGTCCAAGGATATAATATTTCTCTCTTGAACGATTTCAAAGAAACTGAAGCCTTTCTGGAACAAAGGTTATGAGGTCAGTTCACTCGAAACAGTTTGTTCCCTATTTCTAGAGTTCGTTTATCGTATATATTTGTATATTCGAAGATTGAATCCGTTCTTTATTTTTAAATCTCGCATGTGCACAGTCTCAAGAATGAACTGCAGTAATTTTTCAGAAGCTACAATTACTCATCCTGTGTATTAATTCATTACTCCACTCTTTTCAGAGTGGTAATTTTTCCCCAAATAAAGCTTGTAACATAATCTTCATGAAATAAATTATTATCTATGGATATATATATATCATGCCTAAGTTTCGCATTCTGTATGAATTCAGCTCGAAACGATTTTTAATGACGATTCATAAAATATTTCTTAAGTAATACTTTACCCTTAGAAGTATTATTTGTTTGATATGTGCAGTTACAATATAGATTCATTCTGAGAATATGAGATTTATCAAATTTGAAGGAAGTCGCAAATGTATTGTAATCACACACACACACACACACACACACACACACGGCCTTTGTCTTTATTTTCTCTTATTTCAGTTGGTTTCATGCGCCTTTATAGAATGATTGTCTTAGAATAATTCAAGCTTCTACTATTGAATGAAAGGATGAGTGCGTTATTTCTTCTTAATGGCTTTTAATTTACCAGATTAATGGGTGTAAGTGTTACACTGACAGTTAGTTGGAAAGAAAAAGCTTTCGTCAATTAAAAGGAAATGAAAAGGTGCCTCTCTAAAGAAGTTAATGGAGCAAGGTTCTTGAGCAATATTTAAGATGACTTGCCTTGTTATCATAGGTCATTCATCAGCATTAACCCTCTCGATAGGAGGCATGGTCTGTTTTTCAATGATTGACAAGTGCTTGAATTCCATTTTCTTGTGTCTGACGAGGTTTGTAGAAGTATGTTATTTTGTAGCCCCCATTAGTTTCTCACTAGTCTTGTTACTTGGAAAAATAGTAAACACGCATGAAAAGCTACGTTGTTACAATAAGTACGTAAATAATGTTTTTGTTTTTTTTAAACTCACAACACAGCAAAGAAAATTTTGACCATAATTTAGGCTGTTAATTTAAACTATTGGGAAGTCAAAAGAGATTCATTTGTAGGCAATATCTATTTTACAAGCTCATTTTATGGAATATTTGTGCATTCACCTACATTTCAAGAAACGAATTCGAGTCCATTAATAAAGACAAGCCACACCTTTCAGCAAAAATGCATACTCGCTACGAGTAAACAAAATTCTTTTACATGCAATTAAGTTGGTTTGATGTTGCAATGCTCGCCCACTCAAACACCAGAATAGCACGTGCTGTTAGAGAACGGGGTTTTTTACGTGCATAAGAAATCATTGTAAAAAGTATCTTTTGAATAATGTTCTTTCTTTACTAATTAATTAACCTTGTCCATCGTATGCTGTACTACAAGTGCAGACGTTCTTGGAAGTTCTCAGAAAAGGGATTCCTAAACCCCAACCCCTACCAAAAACGAAAATATCAATAATATAATGCATGCATGAGTTGTGTCGAAGTACTCAGGAAAAGGTTTGCTCCCTCTATCTGAAACTATTCCCTTCTTCTGCGACAAATGTTTGTACTGAGCAAACCTTGCATGATGCACATCTTCTGCCTTCATCGTTGTTGTTGAACACTCGGACATAAAATGGTATTCATCTGTACAATCAGTAATTTTATACTTGTTTCAATATTTAGACAAGAGTCGGGTACGGTCCTTAGGTTAGACGCGAGCACGCCCCCTCCACCATAAACAACAAATCAATAGTGAACATATTTAGATTATAAATAATGATAACATAGACACTAGAATACTGAACAATGTAATGTGACATAGTTAATTAGAGAATTTGTTTTTGGCGTAAGTAAATATAACTAATAATATTTAATAGTCTTTCTGGTACAGTATCGTTATCGCACACGTAAAATATATTTGGAGTAAAGATTGTGACCTTAAAGAACAATTTTAAGTTGTGGTACTAATAAAGTTTGAGTGAGGTACATTTCTGTATATTTACTTTCGAATAACATATAAGACTATGCTCTATCTATCTATCTATCTATCTATCTATATATATATATATATATATATATATATATATATATATATATATATATATATATATATATATATCATAGTCTTATATGTTCTATATATAAATTAATAATGGTACTTTCTGGCATATTTGTGGGAATCTCTTCAGAGATTCAATATTCACGTTTGTAATCTGTTTAAGGTATATTTGAACAAATGAAGTAAACAAGACCTTGTTGCTTATGAACAACACATTTAGAACCATGTTTCAAAGGAGTAATGTCATATTTTCAAAATTAAATGTGCAAGATACGAACTAAATTTATTCTTCTTTAACTGAACGAATTATGGAATCTGTCTTGAATTACCTTCTTTGTAATAGTGATTTAACTGAATAAATTTAGAAAAAAAAACTTGCAGAGCGTTTTCGTTTTCTATTATACAACAGTTTTTAATATTATTTTTGTTTTACCAGTCTTGGTCAATGTCCAGTAACACTTGAATTCATAACAATGTCTTGGTATGTTTTATTTCAGAAATTCATCAAGAATATGTGCATGAATAAATTAAGTCAAACAATTTCAGTGTATCAGCAGGTGCAAAGGCAACCGCTCAGGTGGCCTAGTGGTTAGAGCGTCCGCCTCTGATGCGGGAGGTCGCGTGTTCGAAACCAGGTCGAGTCATACCAAAGACTTATAAAAATGGTACTTACAGCAGCTGCCTTGCTAGGCGCTCAGCTTTAAGAGGCTAGTGTTAGGACTGGTCGGCCTGGTGTCAGAATAATCTGATTGGGTGGGAGTAGTATATGGGGATAGTTTAGCGACAATGGGAAAATACATTACATTACTTTTAGACTAAACAAATATAATTTAATCTTCTGGGATATGCTCAGTCTCCGTTAAATTCTAGGACAATTTCGTAATTTTAGCGTTACTTTTAGTCACATCCATTTTGGCGTTAGTCTTTTCCTTGATTATAATTATTTATAGCATCATTATAATTATGCAAATTAATTAACACCGCCAACATAATTTCAGGTCGAGGTAATGCTTTATATATAAATCTCGGGCTTGTATTAGTATATGTCTGTCTCAGTCTCTATTGTGTTTGTCTCTACCTAGAGTGGTTGCCACGCGTATTCAGGTCAGCCACGTGCTACATTGTTACCAATCTCCAGTACCGTGACGTCATCCTACCTGTTCCATTTCTCTTGTCGCTATACAGAAATCCCATTGTCTCGATACAGGCCCAGAGTGATTTTCTGTCGCTATAAATCGTGTCGCTATACAGGCCCAATATTTCCCCATGTTAAATTCCCATTGTCGTCAAAGTACTCCCCGGGTGGGTGGGTCTGTAATGTATTTTCCCATTGTTGCTTAACTATCCCCATATACTACTGGTGGGACATCATGCTACATATCTGCGGCATGATACACCAGTGCTAGACATCACCATAAACTGCTACATTGCAGACATCGTAGCGATATGACTGAAATTTTTTAAAGCTACGTTTGAAAATCCAAATCACACATCCAAATCACACACACACACACACACACACACACACACACACAGATGCATAGATGTGAATCCGTCAAATACCACAGACTAACGGTTTATGTTTTTGCATGCTGAAACAAGCCAATTTACGGTAAATATTCACTTATAATTCGGTCTAACTACAAACTGTTTATATCCAGATCTTCAGTTGCATAATACGTAAATGCAGTTTGTTAGGGGTAATAAGTAGTAAACAACATAGACTCTGATCTGCTGGTGCATTAGGGTCTATGTTATTTGCAGTTTGGCCCAACCTTTGAACGAATATATACGGTAACTAATTCATGTAAAGCAAACGATTCTTTCAAACGTTTCCTCAACTGATTTGCTCTTCGTGCAGAAGAAAATTAAGAGGTATATACACTCGTTGCTTTTATCTAAATAAATATAAACATGTAAATATATGTTTGCATATAAGTATTCCCAGTATCACTACGAACTACTTTTCTTCACATATTCTA
>JAECUM010033676.1:0-13138 GCA_016617855.1 Megalonaias nervosa
TTTATTATAATTACCATAGTTTCATTTGAAATTTTGCATTTTCTTCATCAAATTTCAGATTTGAAAGTTTCTTGAGGCTTGTATCACTTCCGATCTATTACATTGTACATACTGTGTAGCACATTCACAAATATTTTCGAACGGTGTCAGCAACCTCTACGAACATATGCCGAATATGTAAACATTCGTTGTCGTGGTGTTCATGTTTGCAGGCCGTACAACAAAGATATTGTGCATATCTGTGAAGTCCAGCAGTTGTTTTTGGTACGTCACATGTAGATAGTGCTGGTAGCGGTGGCAATAATGATGAGATTGATGATGATGGACAATGACGATGATGACCGCAACTATCATGAAGACGAAAATGATGAGGAAGACGATTGCGATAATAATTACAGTTGTCATTTTGGCACTTTTTCTTTTTGTTTTGCTTACAAAAGAAACAAGGCAGGGAAAGAAATGCTTTGCAAAAAACCAACAATAAGAGGAGGACCAGATGAGTTCCAAATACGTTTTCCATGTAGTTTCCAAGTAGCTGACACTGCTTTTTTGACGGTCTCCAAAAGGAATTGATTTTTATTTCAAATGTTTATTTCTATAAAATTAAATACATGTACCTATTAATCTATCATTATAACCATTTCTTATTTCATTACTGCAATAGTTCCAGTTTTAATACTTTGGTTACCGCCATAATTCGAGTCTTAATGACTTCAGCTGCTGCCATAGTTCGAGTCTTAATACTTCAATGAATGCTACAATTAGAGTCTTAATGTTTCAGTGACTACTACAATTCGAGTCTTAATGCTTCCGTGACTACTACAATTCGAGTCTTAATGCTTCAGTGACTACTACAATTCGAGTCTTAATGCTTCAGTGACTACTACATTTCGAGTCTTAATGCTTCAGTGATTACTACAATTCGAGTCTTAATACTTCAGTGACTGCCATAATTAGAATCTTAACATTTCAGTTACTGCCATGATTCTATTCTTAATACTTCAGTAACTGCTATAATTCGTGAAGTAATGCTTCAGTGACTGCCAATTTTAGAGTCTTTGCCGAGTAGTAAATGTACAAAAAGAAGTATCAATAATATTAAATACAAACAAAATAAAACGCTATACGTCGATTTGATAAATAACAAAGCGAAACAAAAAAAGGGCACTAACTTGGTTAGTAAGCACAAACTTTTAGGTGGGAAATGACCTTAAAATGTTTACAATGTATCCAGACGCTGGAAAGAAAACGTTACTCTAAAAGTACGACAAGCAGGAAAATAATCAAAAATATGCAAAAACTAGATTAAAAAGCCACAAAATCTGACATGATATTTCCGAAGAAAGTATGTTTGCACGGATCTTTTACGAGTCGAGTGCGATTTTAGCTTTCGATATTGATTAACTGAAGAGATAAAATGTTTAGTTGAAAGTGTTTTGGTGTTTTTTACGGAAGCCCATTAGCGCCAGGTAAAAAAAAATAAAATTTGCGTTTTTACGAGATAGTATAGCGTTATTACGAGATAGTATTGCGTTATTACGAGATAACATTGCGTTATTGCGAGATAGAATTACATTATTACGAGATAGTATTGCGTTATTACGAGATACCACTGCGTTATTACGAGATAGTATTGCGTTATTACAAGATAGTATTGCGTTATTACGAGATAACATTGCGTTATTACGATATAGTATAGCGTTATTAGAAGATAGTATTGCGTTATTACGAGATAACATTGCGTTATTACGAGATAGTATTGCGTTATTACGAGATAGTATTGCGTTATTACGAGATAACATTGCATTATTACGAAATAGTAAAGCGTTATTACGAAATAGTATTGCGTTATTACGAGATAACATTGCGTTATTACGAGATAGTATTGCGTTATTACGAGATAGTATTGCGTTGTTACGAGATAACATTGCGTTGTTACGAGATAGTATTGTGTTATTATGAGATAACATTGCGTTATTAGAGATAGTATTGCGTTATTACGAGATAACATTGCGTTATTACGAGATAATATTGCGTTATTACGAGATAGTTTTGCGTTAATACGAGATAGTATTGCGTTATTGCGAGAGAGTATTACGTTATTACGAGATAACATTGCGTTATTACGAGATAGTTTTGCGTTTTTACGAGATAGTATTGCGTTATTACGAGAGAGTATTGCGTTTTTACGAGATAGCATTGCGTTATTACGAGAGAGTATTGCGTTATTACGAGATAACATTGCGTTATTACGAGATAGTATTGCGTTATTACGAGATAGTATTGCGTTGTTACGAGATAACATTGCGTTGTTACGAGATAGTATTGTGTTATTATGAGATAACATTGCGTTATTAGAGATAGTATTGCGTTATTACGAGATAACATTGCGTTATTACGAGATAATATTGCGTTATTACGAGATAGTTTTGCGTTAATACGAGATAGTATTGCGTTATTACGAGAGAGTATTACTTTATTACGAGATAACATTGCGTTATTACGAGATAGTTTTGCGTTTTTACGAGATAGTATTGCGTTATTACGAGAGAGTATTGCGTTATTACGAGATAACATTGCGTTAATACGAGATAGTATTGCGTTATTACGAGATAACATTGCGTTATTACGAGATAGTATTGTGTCATTATGAGATAACATTGCGTTATTACGAGATAGTATTGCGTTATTACGAGATAACATTGGGTTATTACGAGATAATATTGCGTTATTACGAGATAGTATTGCTTATTACGAGATAGTATTTCGTCATTACGAGATAGCATTACGTTATTACAAGATAACATTGCGTTATTACGAGATAGTATTGCGTTATTACGAGATAGTATTGCGTTATTACGAGATACCATTGCGTTAATACGAGATAGTATTGCGTTATTACGAGATAGTATTACGTTATTACGAGATAACATTGCGTTATTACGAGATAGTATTGCGTTATTACGAGATAGTATTTGCGTTATTACGAGATAACATTGCGTTATTACGAGATAACATTGCGTTATTACGAGATAGTATTGCGTTATTACGAGATAACATTGCGTTATTACGAGATAGTATTGCGTTATTACGAGATAGTATTGACTTTTTACGAGATAGGATGGAGACTCATTTCTGATATATAGGATTTACGTCTGGACTGATTTATAGAACATGGCGGATATATTGAACATCGATACTTTGCTAAGATTCTATTTTAGATTAAATGTTTCACAAAATTACATATTAGAACTTTTAGCGTATAATCATCAAATTGTAATAAGCAGACGCACATTGCAAAGAAAACCGAAGAATATTCGACTCTACAGGAAGAAAAATAAGACAGATCTCATTCAGGTTGCCGCATTTCTTCAGAAACAGATAGAGAAGTCTGGTTGTCTGCATGGATACAGATGGATGTACACAAAATGTTTTATTGCGGGTCTTGTTGTCGATCGTGAAAGTGTTAGAGTTTTGTTGCAAATTATTGATCCTGAAGGAGTCGAATTGCGGAAAAGCCGACGCTTGAGACGCCGGATGTATTTTAATCATGGGCCCAACTACACCTGGCATATAGATTCTAATGATAAACTAAAACCATACGGAATATTCATTAATGGATGCGTTGATGGATTTTCCCGACATATAATTTGGTTACAGGCTAGTGGCGGAGGAATGGCACGTAGTATTGCCTATTATTTCATAGAAGCGGCTAAGTGTCGGAAAGGTTGCCCTCGAATAGTGCGCACTGACATGGGAGTAGAGAATAGCGTCTTACACAAAATGCAAGCTTTCCTCAGGAGAAGTCTTGATGTCTTGATGACAATCGTGCTGGTAACAATAGTGTTATATGTGGAGACAGCAGGGCAAATCAGCGTGTTGAATTTTGGTGGAGTGTCCTCAAGAAACAATGCCTACAATTCTGGATCGATCTATTCCGACAAATGCAGCAAGATGATTACTTTAGCGGGGACTCTCTGGATAAACATATGTTACGATTTTGCTTCCTGGAAATTATTCAAGTGAGTATTTGTTAACATACAAGTATTTTTAATATTGAAGTCGTACCGTATCGTATGCATGACTTAGTTAAGAAAAGGGCAATCGGAAAGGGACATAAGCTTGGCACTTTGATTCTTCCAATAGGACGCACGGTACTAATTCAGTTCCCATAGTAAACCTAAGCAAACACCATGATATTAAAAGTTCAGTAACTTTAAATTTCTGAGTGCTCATGATCAAACCTATATTTATCAGTATAGATGAAACCGGGACGTCAGCTTCGGTGTAGAGAAAAGGATATGACCCGCGGCATTTTCTGGACCTACATGTGTTTGGAACATGTGCTTTCAATTCCTCACCAAAGGGTCAGGTGCTAATTTCAGTAATGAGTGTTCCAAACTTCAGACTGTTAAAGGACTGAAATTCCATCAATAAAACAATGTCTGTATTTTTTCATTTTCTCAAAAGATTCTTTTCCTAAAATATAACTTACATTATTAACAAATGTTGGCCAGCCAAACCAATATATACTCTATGTTATGTTCACCCATTTCCAGAATGGTTCGCAGTTTTCAATACATTTAGTACCGTGTGTCCTATAATCTTATATTTACGTGTTTAAATCAGGATGAAAGCACACCATGCTTGTCACCTCTTTTCGTGTGAAAACTATTATGCATGACAATTACACAGTTGTCGTTGCCTGCATTTCCCATGGCTTCTTGTTGGGTTTTTTTTTTCTCCTTGCCCATTAATCTAAAACTACTCTTTGGAACTTTATGAAGCTTTCAATAGTTAATACTGAGGGAGTGATGAGTGCTATTTTTCATGCATGTCGAGTCCTTTTCTCATAGGAGGTTAAAGCAACCACTAATTTCTGTATATTTTGTTACAGTATATTGTACATTTGCATGAATTATGCTGTTATATTTGAATTATTGTGTATGTAACCAGTTCACATTCTTTCTAAACCAACCTTGCCCTACAGTCATGACACTGGGTTATGTCCCATAGTGTCTTCCTGTCCCTGGGGACAAAACTCCGTGGTCATAACTAGAAAATCATCGAGAAACCCACCATATAACTCCCACCATATATATTGTTACGTGACTAGGCTCGTACAAAGTAACAAAGAAAAGAGTGAAGCCAACAAGCTTTGTAAATTTAACAGAATAATTTATTTCCCTAGAAAACAAGGTAAAAATATGAAGAAAAGAAACTTACGGTTTGTGAATCTAATCCAAAAATTAATCTTAGAATTTAAAAATATAAGTCCTGTCACTAAAAAGTTCTAAATGAATCAAAGTTCGAATCCCGATGAAGTCCCAAGATGGAAGGCGATTACGTATTCTATAATCTCTTTTGTGTTGACGTGTCAACAGTTCCTTTTTTAATCCAAGAATAATAATTCGGCTTTAGAATTCCGAATAATTTCCAATAAATGTCTTTGTCCAAGAATTCGAATGAACACAGGTAAAGTTTCCGGGGAAAAGAAATTATTTTAAATAAAAACTCAATTTAAACTGGCAACAACACCAAAAAAAAAAACAACAAACTTTCAGCTCTGAAGGTATTAATTGCGACTGAATTGAATCACTATAAAAAGCTAGTTTTAAACGCAACTTTAGATCACGTGACGGGGTCACGTGGTCACTTAGTTCGAATGCTGCAGTAAGACCATAGGCCAACTGACACGTACGCCATGGATGAATTTGATTCTACTGAACGAATCATACTATAACATTCAATAATAAAACAAAATTTAAAAAAAAAAAACGTTGTTTGCAACAGAGCTGACACGCAAGCCAATATGACCTTGATTACGACCAATGATTTCCACTCTGTGTTTACCAATTCTGAATCAAGGTCAAGAACTAGGTGAGCTAAAAATATAATATTGCAATAATGACTTGTTTACTTTGAGAATAAGAAAAAGAGTCAGAACTGAACTGAATTATAAAAAAGTCAAATCCTGTAGACAAAATTATCATTACATGTAATGAAATAAAACAAAATGAACAAAATTTAAAACTAACAAACAAGTAATTAAATTACATATATGTAACTATATATATATATATATATATATATATATATATATATATATATATATATATATATATATATATATGGACACACACACATACACACACACGCTCACACACACATTTTCTCAGCATGCGAAACCCCAATGTGTATATATATGCATGAAGTCAGTACATGATAACCCTATTGGAACGGTTTCAGGGTCATGACTTTCAACCCATTGATTCTTACCCTCTTGGAAACGGCTACTGGGTCATGACTTCATGCCATTGATTGACATACTCACGCTATATTTAATGGACTCTTATAGAAATAACGGCAACGTAATAGCCAGAGGCAGAACATGGCAAGACAGCTTTCCGCGGATCTATATTATTTATTTATTTATTATGAAAAATGCCTGCAAAAAAAAATTAAATGAAATTTAAGACGTTAAATATGAGTAATGATTTCATGTGCAGTGTTATAAAATGTACAATACTACCTTTAACTTTCTTCATGGTAAACAGTAAGGTCAAGAACTGACACGTACTTTAAAAGAAAACAACAGCAACAAAAAGCACGGTAATTTCATGAATGAACAGGAAGAATAAAATCTTGTCACAGGCAACCAATAAAATAACAGCATGCATTTTTAGTCTGTTTTTTCATTAACATAATTATATTTATTTATTTATTTTTCTGAAATACAGCACTCGAAACGAAAAAGACGGTATAGAGAAGATGATTTCACAAGATTGTATTAACTATTTTACAGGCTGAACTAGATAACGCCGCTGAAGTGTGGAACACGCACCACATTCGAAGTAATCCGACTACAGGACTACCTTGCGACAAGCCCGTATTGCTGAACACATTACCACATCTCTATGGATTCGATAATTTAATCTGCCAGGTAGACAATTTAGATACCGAAGTCTGTGAGGAAGAATGCCAAGCAAAGAATGACTTGCCGTGTGACGAGGATTTATACAAGTTGTGCCTGATTCTGATGAACGAGAATGACTGGAACCAGCCAGTAGATCCGTATAAAGCCGTACATTTGAGAGCATGTATCAAAAACATTCTATAAGAACAACATCACTTATCAAATAAATTATCTGCGAACTACCAACTTTATTCAATCTTCTATATCCCTCTTTTTGATCTCATTTATTATCGACTTTATTGTATAAAGATACACAAAGTATCTTTATATATTGTTACGGTCCTTTAAAGATGTCTTTGAGTTACATTTACAGCATATTTCCGTAGCAAATTCGATGTTAGACAAATTGTCGATCCACAATGAATGGTTAACACTTCTGTCTGTCGCCGTTTTGAATTAGCGGGTTTCATCAGCTGATAGTTCCATCGATATCGAATGACCAATAAGTTATAGCTTTCTTACGTTGGAAACCTTACTTTGGATATTTTTGTCATGTTGTTCTAACGTACGTGTATTTGTCATTTGCCTGTCACATGTGGACATATCATGTGACTATTATCACGGTTCAAAAAACGCTCCGAATTACAAAATGGATAGAATGAGTCGGTGTGATATCAAACACAAATTTAACAGACGCGTAAACAAACAGGATAAGCAGTGTCTCCATATGCAGTCAATACAGCGTTGAATAGATCTTTTCATGGAGTCATATGATTGCTGATTAAAACTTCCTTGATGTACACGTAAAGAATCAGGACCCAACGGCATATTTCCCCTCTATGAATTTTGTATTCATGCGTAACATTCTTCTCACATATGGGGCCAGGTTAACTCAGGAGTGTAGCAGAGTGCCTAACTCGTGAGTAAAGTGTCTCAAATTTGAATCTGGCCTTGGCCAGCCTAGGTCGGCAACTGCAAAACTCGTATGCAAACGGTTTTAAATTCGAACCCAACGTGGGCAAGCCAAGATAAGCTATTGTTGCAAGTTCTTGGTAAAGACACTTCACTATTGTCTATATTCTATAAAAAAAAAAACTCTATAGTGAATAAATGATATACAAATTTTGCCGAAATTTGTTCTAAAATATGACAGCCAGAGTTGTTGTAGTTAAAAGCAATTTTTTTTTTGGGGGGGGGTCCCCTTCCCCGAACTCAGGGCCATACCTTAAACTCACGTCTTGTTCCTGGTTTTAGACCATCGCCGACTCCATGATAATTGCAGAACTGCCACTAGTCTTCCGCTAAAAGAATGTTCCAAAAATAATGAGCATATTTCATTTAATTCTTCGCTTCTTTATTTAAGAACTAATAAGGGACATGGCAAAGGGAAAAATATCCTTGCAACTCGAAAAAGTTGGTGTAAACCACATCATTGTAACTCTGTACATTGGTTACTAAAACGATTTTGTAACAGAAAGTTAATTCACACGCACCTAGAAAAGCGCTTAAAAATCAAAATTTAAATTATATACATTCAGAATTGTAGGTCAAATTGACATTGGATGCATTTTCTGATAGTTGTATATATTCGAACTTAAGTTTAAAGATAAGTATATGGTTATGTGAACAAATAAGCAACATCATCAGTTATAAATTGCACTGGGATGAAGCAAATGAAGGCTCGTACAAGTTGTAAGAATTTATTTTAAATAATTTTCTGCCGTTTCTTTTTATCTATAACGTTACCTTTTAAAGTTTCTAAATACCTTAGAAGTTTTAAAGATTTTAACAGCGAGTGATAATAGAATTTAAATTGTTCATCTTGAGTTGTCATAATTTGTAGCTTGCGCCTCTATCGGACAATCTAGGCTAAACTAACAACGTCAATTACAAGTTGCAAAATACGTACAAATCGACAACAAAATTGAAAAACTCCATGCTATAAAGGACTGCAATTCTGACGTTTGCACTGTAATTTGCAAAGTTTGTCAAAATATATTTCTAAAGTATTACAGCTCTTCATATAAATTGTGGATAATGAAATGCTCTCTTAGAGCGGCACCTGACTTGGTGCAGTATCTGACTTGTAATCCAAGGCATGCAGGCTCGATACAAGCCCAAGTCAGCCCGGGCCCGTAATTTGGGTGTATCCTTCTTCCGTTTGCCCTGGTACGATTTAATCTTAACGTGTTCACGTGCAGTAACAGACTCACAAACACATAGACGTACACAACAAAAACAAATTCATGTCTTTCTGTCCATGGCAGAGGTGTATCCGATTTCCGTGGCATAATTATTAAGAATGCTCCTTCAGAGCGCAGTCATACAACTGGATTACGGACTCTTCATGGATAAAGACACCAAAACCAAGCCATACCACTTGTCCATAAATAAGGTGTCCTTCTAAACAAATGATATCGCTCATATAGCACACTATTTCAAGCACTTTGCAAGGGATTTATACATGCGTGGGTCTCGTACAATACTGTTTCAGGCTTTAAATAGTTATGATAAGGAAGTGGTTGTTTCAAATAGTTATGGGAGGTGGGTGGTTGCTATATTTTGTATTAGATCCACATATCAGCTACATCAATGACAAAACACACAACCATTTTTCCCTGGGATTTGCTCCATGATGATGTCCCAGCTGAGGAGGTACTTGACTTTTCAAAAGAGTGTCGTTTATATCAAAACTAGGTCATTTGTATTCAAAGAATTTTACCCATTGTAATCTTTAATTTTGTTTTCGGCGACTTTTAAAAAAAAAAAATGCCTATACTCCTAGTGCTCAGCATTTCAGCCCGAACATGTGTAAAATGGTGTAAACTAGAGCTACGATGCCTTTCCCTCACACCGTCGAATATGGAAATCACTAGATATACATGACCAAGGCAACATAACCATCCTCGTCATCGGAGAGAGAGAGAGAGAGAGAGAGAGAGAGAGAGAGAGAGAGAGAGAGAAGTACTGTATGTTTAGCACAATTTGTTCCAAATATACAAAACATTTTCTACAGTAATACTGTTTTTAAAGTCGTTCAGCGCTATTGATACGGTCAGATAATAGATCTGTAGACGGGCGTTCTAACAAGTGGATGAATTTAAGCTTCGCTTAATGCCCAGAATCATTTGATCATTTTTCGTACATAAAGCCAGACAAAGCTATACAAAGTATTTATTGGAATCCTTAAACACTGAGAGAAAAAAATCAAATTTTAAAGCAAAAGATAAAAAATAAACAAATAATTAAAATATTCTGAGAAATGCAAATGATTTCTAAGCAACTGCAATACATACTGAAAAAAGCAATATTTCTTTTATATGATGAGTGGATCACCAAAAGGTGAATCCGAATGTCGGTAGCATAGCTCGAAATGAATGACGTTCCATTTTCACATTTCATAAGCACAGATATCTGGCCCTTGTCCGCTATAGAAAAAAATGTATAACAGTATGCATCCAATTTACTTGCTGAGTATGCATGAGATCATTCTTACAAAGCAAGGAAGCAAAATAATGCATTCGATTAACTAATTTGTCATTGGTGTTTGCCCATGTGATTATTTCACCAAATAGGTCAGACTGTCAGGAAATTCTTGTGTAGTTTAATTCTACCTACTGTTGCTACGCACTGATAGCAGCCCTGAAACTAGTGGTTGGGCCGGTTTGGCCTATGCTAACCCATTAATTTGTATGTATAATGCTACAATCAATTTAACTCATTAACCCCGCGCACCACGTTTACGCCTCCTAAAGTTGTATCCTACTTCTGAGCTCTGTACCGTCAAAATCATTTAAGATACACCAAAGTGGGTAGTACGACAGAAAAGAAAAAGTAGCTCTACAATGATACTAAATGATCCACGAACATTACAAAATACGGCGTGAAAAGAACTTACTTTCGACACACGATTGTTTAACGCCAGAAATTACATATTTCTGGAAGCCGTGTTTGTGTCCGTTACTTTGCCTCTCTGGCCTGAGATCTTAAGGGGGCGCTCTACTAATAGTATGAACTTCTGAGCGAGTGTAGATTGTAAGGTGAAGTTGTTCACATCTGAAACATGAACAATGGAAAGAATGTTGGCATATCTCTATGTTACTTACATGTACGGTGGCCGAAATTTCTTTGGATATTGTACTTCTGGAAATTGAAAATGATCAAATCACACAGCTAACTCAAATGACTGCTCCTTTATGCCAAAAGAAATGAGCCTGAAGTAGTCTAAAGTACACTATCTTTGGCATTTTTTGAAATAGGGAAAATGAATTCTGCCAGACTAGACAATATCAGCTTCTGAAAGTGTGATTAATGAATTACCAAATAAACTCGGTTATTTAAGAGTTGCACATCAGTAAGGCCAAGCTATTTATTCTGTAGTCCACCAATCATACACCAAAATAATGAGAATTAAAAGTTCTTATATCAGTATCTAAGATACGCAAGGTATTTTTAAATAGTCAGCATAACCAGTGAGGAAAACCGGGGAAATTCCTTTCTTTAAATATGTAACACTATGCAAAATATGAAACTGTAGAGCACCAAAAAGCTGACCAGTCAGAACCGCATACGTGGGCGTTTACAAAAAAGTTCAAAATGTGCGTGCGAAATAGCCAGCCAAAAACAACGTCTTTTTATACACCCAGACATCCGGCTAAACGAAAATCACTCGGAAGCATAGGTATCTGATGTATTCTACAGTAACTCAAATCTCCCGTTTCTTACCCCAATTTCAGGCGAAAATGAAAAGAATCCCTTGGGGTTAACGAGTTAAGCATTGATATTGCTGCCATTTAATAAATATGTATATGTGATTCTGACTGCTGTTATGAAAATACGGCGTTTGGATAAAACCAATTTGAGCAGTCCTACCATGTAAGACACCTACCCTGATATTTATATTGTTCGGGCCGACCAAAACCAACATAAATATCAGGGTAGACATCTTGCATTGTAGGACTACTATTTGAGAAGCTGAGAAGTGAAAGAAAAGTCAGTCTTCATTTAACAAACAGCAAGAAACCAGTTGAATAAAATAACTGATAATTACAACTGATAAAATTCAGTGGGCATTTGTTGATTTGAACTAAATCAAAATTCAGCTGATTAGGTTTACATAAAGGTTCGAGACTTCCACAAATCTGTCGATAAAAACGTTAGTGTATACTTAACCCATGAATTAGAAACATGTCCATCTTCGAAAATATATTTATAATCATCCCACCCAAATAAATAGCGCATCAGTGTTAGTATAACCAGATTTTTAAAAAAAGTAGTTTCCATTAAAGTTTAGACTGAAAAAAGTCATGTTTATTCTATGGTATGCATAAATAAACAAACTGCATCTTATTTCTGTTGATAATGCAGTGCCAATATAAGTACTTTTTTCCTTGCAAGCTACATGAATTATAGGAAGTTTTCACACCAAAGTGAAGTGTCAACCTCAGTATCAAGGGAAGCTTCAAATCAGACTTGCATGTAAGAAATCTCTTGTGTGGAAATAAAAATCCAAATCAAGCACAGTATTTGGCTCTTGGTCAATATTATTGGGATCCACTTATCTTTAATCTCAATGGATCACCAGAAACAAATCACAAATAGTATTTCTTGCCAGCAACGAATGTTGTTTAAGTCTTCATGACATCTAACTTATAGATAACGGGACAAGGCCCTTTACTTGCCTTGGTTTTAAAACTTACTTGTGTTGCTGTGCCACAAAAGACCAAACCAAACCCACAGGGGATAGTATAGTTGCTTTCAAATTACCTAACAATCATATATGTACTATATAATAATAATAGTAGTGTTATATAGTACATGTATAATTGTTAGGTAAACTGTTGGCAATGATACAAGCCCCTGTGCTTCTTTGCCCGTCTGGTATTGATCCAAAAGATAAAAAAGAACTAGTTCCCTTTCAAATACTTAATCCTCTAACTGATGCTGGTCGGACTAATGGATAGATGAACATAGTGAATACAAAGTTTCACCGTTTGCGACATTAATCGTACGTGAGATGAAAATGACAACGAATTGAAACAAATGCAAATAACAGCACAAAACTTACTCAAAAGTTTTTGTCTCACTATTTCAACACAACCTCTTCCAAGAATAATAAATATAGAATGTTATAATATTCAAGCATGTATAGTCATTATGCAACTTTCACAATAGCAGTCAGAGTGTGGTACATGTACAATATATAAATTTCAATATGGATAG